>JACEVL010000024.1:973546-1081046 GCA_020284085.1 Aporrectodea caliginosa | reverse complement strand
TCCTACAAGCAGACATTTCACTCTTCGAATCCGCTCATTTAAGTGCCTGTGGGTCGGTTACCTCTAGCGGCGCTACATAACTTTCTTTCTCCGGCTCGTCCCAAACGATGGGAATCTGGCCAAGACTAATTTTAAGCTTATCTCGCTTATAACAAGCACACGGAATACAACGGTTCAGTTGTGATCGGACGTCCTTCGTCCAACCCGGCCAGTAGGCGCGTCGTCGTACGCGCTTCATCGTCCGACGGAGTCCAAAGGGTCCTTTCGCCATTCCTCCATGAGCGGACTGGATCAGGGTTGCCCGACGAGCGATAGGTGGAACCAGTTGATACCACCGGACGGTGGCGTGATCATCGTCCATCCAGCGTCTCGTCAGCAATCCATCGCACAGCTCCAGTTGATCCCATTGCGTGACCAGTCGTTTGACCATCACACTCTTGTCGCGGAGTTCGTCTGGAGTGGGTGCTGTATTCGACAACGTCTTGCGTCGAATCACCCATCCCAAATCGATATCCTCTTCTTGTTCGGCCGCAATCGTTGCTCTGTCCCAATCGTCCGGAAGTTTCACAGTTGCTTTCGGTTCCTCGATCAGATTCCCATCTTCCTCCTCCATCGCGGCAGTTGTCCAGGGTTCTGGAACCAGTTTAAGACCGTTTATGCGCGTAGGCCCAGACTGTTTCGAACGACGGTGAACAGGTATTCGTCGATTCCTCAATTCTATCCAGTTTTCTTTCATGTTCCAACTCAGCTGATTGGACTGCATCCAGGGAAGACCGAGCACTAGTTGCTGAATATCACTACTTACATAGACGGGAGTCAACACTTTCATTCCGTTTATAAACAATGGGATTGTAGATTGGCCTACAATCAACACGTCAGTTCCGTTAGTTGCTACAACTCGTTGCGTAGATCGTCTAATATCTCTGCGTCTCATCAAATTCTTTCCAATAATGGAACATTGAGCCCCACTGTCCAGGCTGCAAAAAATAGGTCTATTTCTATAGCACCCAGTTAGCCCATAGTCTCCTCTGGTAGACATCCCTCTAACGTGCAAGACTGTTTCATCTTGTACTCGGTCGTAACTATTCGATGGCATCGCCTCTCGATCAAAGTTTGGTGCGTAACTATTGTAGTTCTGGTTAGCGTAACCTGGCCCGTCGTTGGTGCGATTATTCACCGATCTACCATTTACGTAGTGACGTTGTGGTTGGTACCTCTTGTACGGTTGGCGATTGTTCGTCCATGGTCGTTGATTGACAGGTGCCATCAGCTGTTCGACGTTCCGCCCATTTGTCGGATACCACTGTTCTCTGACGTCATACGATTGCTCTTTCCTCTGCGCTGCAAGCTCCCTTTCGACTTGTTGCAACCGTTTCTCTAATGGACTCTTTGTTTTATTATCTTCTGATTCTAATTCTTTAACAGACCTCACACGCACTTTTGATCGTTCAGAGGCTCGTGTCTCTTCTGACGCAGCTTCTTTAAAAGCCAGTAGTTTTAAAGAAATCCTGAAAGCTTCGTCTAGATCAGAAGGTTCTCGCTCCAACAATTTTTCAGCAATGTCTCGTTCGCGTAACGAGTCAATGTAGGCCTTTACTATTACGTAATTACTGTGTTCATTGCGAGATCCCGGGAAAGCAAGATTGCTCAACCTTCTGACGTCACTCACCAAATCTCCCAGACTTTCAGATTCAGCCTGTCTCCTGGCCTGTAGTTTCACTTGCCAAAGTATACGCTGATTTGAACTACCGTACCTATTTTGAAGCTTCGTCACTAATTCTTCAGCATCCATGTTTCCTTCTGATCCGCTTTCGAGCAACAACTGCGATGCCGGTCCAGATAAAGCGCAACACAAATTGTTAAAACTCTCCGAAGGCGTCCAACAATTTTGAGCCTGGCATAGTCTGTATCTTTTTATAAAGATGTCTACAGATTCTGCCCCTGTGAATTCTTTTAATTTCAGGTAGTTTGACCTCCCTTCACGCATCCTCGGCTGTTCTATTGCTGTCGTTGTATCATTTTCCTTGTTCCTGCTTCTCCATTCTACGTACCCATCTCCATCATTCGTCTGTGTAGCACTAGACACTGTCACTTTAGGTACAGGCAAAGATCGATAATCAGCATTCATTCCCGTAGAATGATAATTTACTGATTGATGCTCCTGCCTTCTCCATTCTGGCATCACTCTGTCCTCATTGTACCTCAACGCACCAGTCTTATTATTGCTTGGCCACACCGTAGTCATGCCTTCATTTCTCGTGAACGCCGATCGATTCACCATCTGCTCAGACATCATTATTGCATCAGTGTCGTAACCACCACTGACTCGATTATCATCGTAACGTAGGTTAGGCGATCTCACTGTATCTCTTCCTAACTCAAAGTATCTAATTGACTTCGGTGGCAAAGTTTCTCGAAACGCAGACACAGGTCTATTTCTAACGTTGATTGCTCTGGTATTAGCAGACATTGATGCTCGCAAAGTTTCGTTGACTGGAAGGTGATCTTGATTTCTCCTTTCAGACACAGAGTTCAGATACGAGCTTCTCGTAAGATTACGTGGTTCAGATACACTTCTTCTCACGTTTACATCGTCTCTGTTGCTGTTCTCACTCGCCAGGGTGGTCATATTTTGTCTGGTTTCAAAATTTGAATTAGGGCACCCCCCTTTCAAAATTTGAGTTAACGGTTGGACATTAGCTAACCCTCCCCGTTTCATCAGCCTACTCTGTTGACGTAATTGTGCACTCGGTCTATCATCATTGCGGTTATTCATTCGCACTCTTAAGGAATCATTTCCATATTCAACTTGTGTTTCAATCACACCATCATTTTGCCAATCAATTTCACTTAAAGTTCTTCTCTGTCTCACATCATTTTGTACACCATCATCACGAGTTTCAACAACAAACAAGCATTCATCATCTTCATCATTATTATGGGTACCATCATACTGAGGAAATCTATTTCTAGATTTATCAAAACAAAAATCTTTTTCTTTTGCAGATTTTGTTTGATAAGTCCCTAACTTTGTACCATCGGTTTGCATCCTGTGGTTTGATTGAGGGGCTGCCACACCGACTGAATTAGAACTAAATGTGCCATTGATCAAGAACAAATTTCCAGCATTTTCTTTTGCTGCTGAAAACTGATCTGATTCTACTCGATCCCTAGAGACAGCTGTTACTTTACGTGTTTCGCTGTTCTCATTAGTATTCATTTCTGTAACCAAGAGACTTTTCGAGAGCATATTCTTTTCTTTTGTGAATATGTGCCTCGTCTGGTCTCGCATTCGCTCGGGCTTAAAAGAAATTATTCTATCACTTCTTTCATTCACATACAGACATTGTTCATCATCATTTTCATCAACATTTTCATCATTAGGCCTCCTATGGTCAAGGTTTAATCTATCCGCATCCAAGTCGTCATTGTCGGGTTCGCCTTCGCCGTCGTCTACTGGGGTTTGCCAAGCTCTAACGTCATAGTCAGGTTCGTCCCTAACCCAATCCTGCTCTCTGTGGCGTTCATAGCTGGACACATATTGGGGCTTCCGTCTCCACGTTTCCTCCGCTTCGTGGTCTAGATCAGATGCCTCAACCCCCTTCTCTCTTGTAGACGGACCGTGCGAGCAGCTGGGTTCCCGAGATCCCATCTCTGCCACTTTGCTAGGGTGGGGAGATCTTACTTGCTCACTTACTATTGGTGGGTCGGCTGTTACACCAGCCCGCGTAATCCTCGTCGCCTTAAGGTTGGGCCTACAGACATCCTCCGAATTGGGCGCTAAGTCAATTCGTGTTGGTGAGAAGCTGAGACTCCTGTATTCTGGATGAACTAAACGATCGTTATATCTGTCTTCGGTTTCCCATCTCACTCCTTCTACTAGTGGTGGTCCTAGGGGAGGTCCTTCTAACCTGGCTTGATCATCGTACCGTACTCTGGGGCGGCTACGTAAACGCTCGCTCCTCCTCACGGTTCTATCAGGCGCGTTAGAAGTTGTCACCCCTACACTAGTTTCAACGCCGGTGGCCTGAGGGCAAGACGCGGTGTCATCTATATTCACGGCCTGGGACCAGGTTTGGCCTGCGGTTCGTTTCTCAACCTCTCTTCCATGCCTAGGCCTATTCTCTCTGGTTATCATCCTCCGGTTCTGAGTCTAACCGTGGCGGAATCTTCCGCCCGCCTCCTAACTTCGTTCTCAGTTCCTCTAATCGTTGATCCCCGTGCTGAAATCGGTTATCCATTTGTTCAAACCTATAGTCCATTTCTTCGGCCATACCTCTCAACTCTCCCTTCAATCTCTCCTCCAAGGACGCTATAGAAGTTGCCAACATCGATCGCTCGCCTTGGACCTGGTCCATGACGGATTCTAATCTCGTCATTATCGAGTCTAAGGTGGACCCTTGGGTTTGGGTCGCGTGGCCTATTATAGGGGATCTAGCCCTCTCAGTATCATTCCCAACATTCACGGCTTCATCCTCATCAGATTCCACATGCATTTCCAACTCCATATTCTCAACACAATAACACGATTTCAAATATTATTATTAAGACACACGTTAATTTCACAAATACAACAGTGGGCCTATTCCTTAACACATTCAAGAATTAACACACCGTTCACGTAAACCCACGCACCAGCAACCATTCACAGGACTTAGTGCAATATTACGTCAATTCCCGTATTTCTTATCTAGCGTAAACGTAACTATAATCCTATAGCGCTCCCGACTAATTCAGAGCTAATGCGCTACAAAAGGATTAATAGGCGGTACTCACTGATAAGGGTTTTTCCCTGCGTCACCGTTTTCCCTGCTTTCGTTTCCACCGTCGACTGTCGTTCACTCGTAAACAATCTGTCGAGCTGACTGTCTTTCTCGCACTTCTCGTCCTGTTCTCTTTTACGATTAACTGTTAGAGTCGACTCCGTTCTCAGCGGATGAATAGGTTGTACACTTACAACAACTCTATTTTACATCGACCGAACGAGGCTCTATTCAGTCATATCGTCAGCTTTTCTCTGTTCCTCGTCTTTCTGTAGACGTCTATTCACGAAGATCCCGTCCTGGCAGGATTCTCCGGGTGCAGCTAGTTACAAAGCTCTCTCTAGGTTGACATCGCTAGACTTACTTCTCTTCACTCGAGTGGCTAGATCGACCAACCATCTAGAGTAACTTCACTAGTCTGACAACGAGCTACTGTATTCGTGTCTATTTAAAACACGTCTTCGTTGCTCTTCCCTGCTTACTTACCCTGGAGCAGGTGCTGGTCGATCCGGCGGCTGGCGATGCCTTGCCCCTTTCGGTCTCGTTCAACCAATCACAACCTTCGCCTCCTCTTCTCTCTTTGGGTATACTCCCGAAGGACACGCCTCTAGCGATGCTCCCTTCGGTTTCCACACAACAGGCCTCCCTGAGCCTGTCAATCACGCGTTAACGCCATCCGTCGTCCATATCCTTACGTCACTAGTACTGTCTAGTTGTAACGTAAATATTACAGAGTAGAAGTAATAATTCTTGAAAGGAATGTCCTTTCACTGGTGCCCTGCGCTTGGCGCTTTAGAAGCTTGGAGGTTACGATTACGATCTAGTCGTAGGCCCCCTAATCGTAATCTGAAAAATTCTTAAGCGCCACTCGAAAGCCAAAATTTAATGTCGAATGATCGCCATGTTTTAGAGTTAAAGCAAGGCTTATAACTGTAATTATAGTCAGAGTTTGATCATAAAGACTACTCGCTCTGAAAACTGTTGCTTCCCGTTCCCTGTTTACGCTAACTCATTGATGCTGTCATACTGATCCTGTTTCTTTGTGTCATCTGATCGGCTTTGTTCCTTTCGTCTTCTTACTGTTTTCTTTCGTACTTTGTCCTTTCCTTCATTCCTGCCTTCATTTCTTCCCTCCCTCGTTTTCTTTTCTTATTTTCTTCCTTCCATTTCTTCCTTTCTTTTTTCCTACCATCAGTCATTCTTTCTTCTTTCGCCTCCTTTCGTCCTTCCTTCTTTCCTCAGTCTATGTCAGTCCATCATTTCGTCGTTCGTTCGTTTATTCGTTCCTTCCTTTCTTCACTGCATGGGCAATCTAAAAACATATAGGCTTACAAATAGATAGTAGGCCTAATATGCAGTAATTTTAACAGGTCCCGAAAAATGGCTTTGTAAAGCGTCTATACATACAAACAATATAGAGTAAAATAATGAAGTTCTAGCTATAGCCTAGGCCTAACAATTGAGTAGGCCAACAGATTGGTCTACTGCAGGAGGCGCTACACGTTCCAAGCAAGCAACGCATTGAGATCGAGGCATGGGACGGTTTCAGCATTTCTTATCTACATAGTTAGGCATAACATCACACATGTGAAAATAAAATGACAAGCGCAGTTGAGTTGCCAATACAATATTTATGATGCACGAGATACAGCTTCTGTTCGCCCTGTTTGCCCGAAGACAAAACGTTAACAAAATGTTAATATGCATTTGGATGCAGGGGCGCAACCACGGTCCAGAAGTTGGGGGGACCTACTAGAATGTGTGAGTGGGGAATTTGCGAGCGCCGAAGGCGCGAAGCTGCGATTGCCGAAGGCAAGAAGCCCCTAACGACTAGGGGTATGGGGAGCGTCGTAAGCTCCCCATCTGGGTCTGGGGCGGAGCCCCAGAAGCCGACGCAATTTTGAGCATTTGATGCCAAATGGAGTACATTTTGGGCTTTAATTTACCTCAAATTTTTCACCGATGATTTCGATATAAAAGTACCGAATCCATCTAGATCTGTGAAAAATATGACTTTATTATATGAATAAACTGGAAGTGACAAGGGTTTAAGAGAATTGAACGGAAAAGAGTAGGATAAGCTCTAGAATAGTGTTTGTCAAAACTAGGAAAATCGGCAGGGAGGAAGCCTGGACGGGTCATTTTTCTCAGAATACCGTTAAGGCGTTTATGTTCCCTTACAGTGGCAAATCCCCACCAAACAGAGGAGGCATAACGTAGCCGTGCGAGGATAGTAGCTCTAACAATGTCAAAGAGACGTTCACAGTGGTAACCGTGGGCGACCAAAACACGTAGCGCGAACATGGATTTTCGGGGTTTGCAGCATATTTTGTCCATGTGTGCAGAGGCGAAAATCTATACATAACTTTGGGGGGGACAGAGTACCTACGAGGGCCGGATTTTGGGGGGGACAGCAGGGCTTAAGTCAAAACTTTGGGGGGACTGTCCCCCTCTGTCCCCCCCATGATTTACGCCACTGCATGTGTGCCCCAAAGCCAATCTGATCAGAGATAGTGACATCCAAAATAACAATCTCCTGGACCCGCTCGATGCCAGGGATGAGAGGAGGGAGGGCAATAGGTTTGGACCTCGGTCGTTTGACAACCATTTCTCTGGTCATAGCATGGTTTAATTTAAGATTGCTAATGGGTGCCCATTGCCCACTTAGAGATATGGTCAAGTTCAGAAAGAATGCTGTCAATGCTACCAGCTTGCAAGTAGCTATCGTCGGCATATTTAGGGAGACGGTTTCTACTGTATTTAGAAATGGCTATGACAATATCAGTAGGTCCAAGGCCAGAGCCTTGTAGTATACTGGCATTAATGGTACACAGGGGAGAGATTGCAGAAGGCAAGAAGTTCCTAACGACTAGGCGGTATGGGAAGCGTCGTAAGTCCCCCCCATCGGGGTCTGGGGCTGAGCCCCAGAAGCCGACGCAATTTTGAGCATTTGATACCAAAATAATGGTGTGCATTTTGGCTCTTGTTTGCCTCACAATTTTCAAAAGTTGGAGGGGACCGTCCCAACCTGTTCGAAAGTTGGGGGGACGCGTCCCACGGGTCCCATAGGGTGGTTGCGCCTATGTTTGGATGGATACATGCCACTACATTTGGTATTTCTAGACGCAGGCTACCTTATACTCTATCGCTTACGGATATATAAGAGGCATTATATATATATATATATATATATATATAGATTGAAGTGTAACAAACCTATTGTGTATGCATGCCTATACGGTTTTGGCGTACAGCATACATAATGCGCGCACACGTGCATTTTAAAATACATGCATACACGCACACACACACCTACACACCTATACGCACACCTATACACACATACCCTCACACACACGCACATACACGCACATATATATATACATACACACACAATTTACACTTGTCATTTGTATTATTCGGAGAAAATTTCAGCTTCCTACTCCAACTGGAAGACAGTGCTCAATGACGTCAAGTTACAACACAGTTGTCGTTATGTAGAAGCATGGGCCTAATGTGTTACAAATTGTGATTACCTTGGCAACCTTCTTATGCAATTATGTAGTTTAGTTCCTCTACTTACTTGTTTATATTTTGAACTTAGTACACAGTTCTTATTACAGATCTTGCTATATTTCCTGTTTATACAAAGACATTTAGCTTAAATGTATTTTCAATGACATGTGTACAAAACGTAGGTCTAGGCTACTATTTATGCAACACAATTCCAGTATTCATATCTTTGATTGCATTTCATCAGCATTCTGCAGCAATTCATACATTCAAACATACATATATACATATAATCATACATGCATGTATACGTACATACATACATTAATACATACAAGCATGCATAGATATTGTTTACATTCATTCATATATGTACATACATACATGGATACAAACGTCGTGCATATAAAGACATATGTATATGCATACATGCGTACATACATACACAGAAAGCTAATAAGGTACATGCTGTCAGTAATAGTAATCAGTTACGCCAGTTTCGCACTGTTGCTCGCTCACTTACATCAGACTCCACCGCTACTCTCATCCACTCTTTTATCACTGTCCGACTTGATTACTGTTGCTCACTCTATGTTGGCCTCCCAGCTTGTCGGTTGGGGTGCCTGAACCGGGTCCTGCGCTCTGCTGCACGCCTTTGCGGACGTATCCCCAAATTTGGCCACGTCTCAGATTATATGCTGGATGTGCTTCATTGGCTCCCTCTGCTGCAGCGGATCTCGTATCGGATCATCGCTTTGGTCTGGCGGTCCTTGCTGGGCCTAGCCTCTGCCTATCTACGCGACCTCTGCTGCCTTACCTTGGGTGCTCCGGGTCGTCGCTTGGGTGCTCCGGGTCGTCGCTCTCTCCGCTCTACTGAGCGGGGCGTGCTCATGGTCCCTTTTGCCCGCACAGCTACTAAGCAGAATCGAGCCTTCTCAGTGGTTGGTCCATCCCTTTGATGCTGCGCTTGCATCCCAGAATCCACTCTGAATCTTTCTATACTTGCCTAAAAACTGTCCTTTTCAACCGTCCTGTGGTCGGGAGCGCTCCTGAGTAGTAACCTTGAAGGGGCGCTATATAAAACTTTGTAATGAATGAATGAATGAATAGCTGAATTTATACCAGACTGTGACTTGGTGATTGACTTGGAAGGTAACATCCTTCCTGATATTTCTTGAATCGAAGACATGGACCGCCTACCAGTGATGGTTTCTGGAGTTTGCAAAGATAAGCTACTTGGAATTTTAAATTTTTCCTCTGGAACAGGATGTAACGAAGCAAAGGCTATTTATAATCTGCTAGAAGCATGGAAGTTGACTAAAAATTCATCCCATGTACTTTGACACGACTTCTGTGAACACTGTTCGCTTCAATGGGCATATTTTATGGAAAAATGATTGGTCGAGAGCTCCTGTGGTTGGCTTGTAGTCAAAATATAATAAAACTGATCTTAGCCAAGTTTTCATTTTGTTCAGCGATCTCTCAAGTTCCCCATACATTTCAATGGTCAAGGGATTTAAGACTGCCTGGGAAAATGTGACGCATGACAAATTTCGGGGATTAGTTACTGTAGACGTCCGATATAGATGCAGTGCTGAAGAAATGAATTTCTGTTACACAAACTTCTTGGGACACGATTTGATTGTGCCAAGGCTGATTATTTATACTGTTTCCATGCAGCAAATATGTTGCTGACACGACATAAGTACTGTTTTTATAATGGTAACTTCGTAATCTTATCATATATTACGATTACAAGACGTTAAGCATATTTTCAAACCAATCGCTCTTCTTGTTCGACCTGGTAAAGGGAAGGGTCTGTGAGCACCGTCTTCCAGTTGGAGTAGGAAGCTAAAATTTTGCCAGAATGATACAATTAACAAGTGTAAAAAACTGAGAGGGTGTCGTGAAATTTAGCTTCAACTTCATTTTCTACCATATGACAATGAACCACCCTAATACACACACATATATATATATATATGAGGAAAATGTAGGCCTAAATATAGCATATTGTGATTGAGAAAATGTTTATATATAGCGTAGGATATATACATAAGATATTATATGGATATCTTATGAATCCATATGCCCTATAATTTTCTACTTACGCATACGTGTGTTCAGATCGATATCTTGAGTCGATTGCTCGACAGTAACTGGCTGAAACACTTGCCAGCTGTGTCAGCCTATACACTCTGAAGTCAGCCGACCGCGGAGAATAAGACAGTTGCAAGGAAAACGACCTTATTCGGTGAAGCGGAACGGGAGAGAAAAAAGGAGGACGATCACTCACATACGGAGGGATCAAAACCAAGTCGAGTTCCAGCTAATTTCCGGCTAATTTCGTAAATACACTGCCCTACGGGTTAGGTAAAACTTTTGCTTTAATTAATTATTGTAATTGAAGTTCTCTGTTAACGTTTAACGTACCGGTATACGCGAAAACCGTGAGTACCGTACAGAAGATACGAGGGAGAGAATAGGAAGAGGATGTCAACATCTTACGAATATCACAGCACATCGTCATCAACAAAGACTCCCATCACGGCCACCTACAGCTCCCAAACGCATCAGCAGAACCCGCAGCAAACGTATCATCAGACCCAGGACGACCTGTACGTTCGTCCGGTCATGGCCTCACGAAACATAGTGGTCAACCGTCAGTCGGGGGTTCACGGCCCCGTCCCCTACGGTCGGATGTACAGCGCTCAGATGAAGATGGTCCCGGTGGGTCTGCCCGTCGGGTCCTACGCGAATATCACGACGACCGGGGTGACAGCCGTCAAGGAAAGCCGGGAGAGGGAAAAGAAGGACATGCAGGGCCTGAACGAACGGTTCGCCAACTACCTGGAGAAGGTTCGATTCCTCGAGGCGCAGAATAAGACCCTGGCCGATGAGCTGGCCAAGTTGAAGGCCCGCTGGGGCAAGGAGACGTCGCAGATCAAGAGCATGTTCACGGCGGAACTGGACGAAGCGAGGAAACTCCTGGACGATGCCATCAAGGACAAGGCCCGACTGGAGATCAAGGTGGCAACGCTCGAGGACGAAGTAGCCAATCTGAAACGAAGGTAGGCTATAGAGCATTGTAACTATTGACTGCAGTAGTGTAACTAGGCATTTATATAGCGTACTCAAACGAGCAGCTTGGCACTTTGGAATGAACAGATTGCTCCGTTGTCTCTATGTCTCTGTCTCTGTCTGTCTGTCTTTATCTCTGATCAGGGGGCGTAGCCAGGAAACAATTTCGGGGGGTTTCAAAGTTTAGGGGGACTGCCGAGGCGCGCAGCGCCGAGCAGGGGAGGGGTTTGGGGAGGGGGATGTGCCCCTCCCCACTGAAATTTTTTTGAATTTCCACACTGTAATGGTAGCAATTTAAGCTGTCATCTGAACAAAATTGCTCTATTATTTCAGTCCTGATAGGAACCAGCTGTTACTCGTAGCTACGATGTAGTTTGAGTCGTGACTGCAGACAATACTTGCAAATCAGACATTTATTGAAATTACTATAAAAACTAGAAAATAGTTCAATTTTATAAACAATATATACGTGCTTTGTAGTTTCCTAGGGGTCGACCATTAATTATGTCAACAAAATAGGGGAGGGGTTTGGAAAAGTTTGACAGTTGTTGACAAGGGGAGGGGGTTCGGTAAAAGTTGACGTCAACAAATTTTTTTTCCAATGAATCAACACAGACCCTTCAAAATGGTAGCGAAAACATTAAGTAATGCTAAAATGTATAAAGTGCTTAATGTTTCATACTACTAAAAAGCTGGTAATAAACTAAACTCATCTATTTTTTAAATTCGAGATTGCATTTCTTAGTGTAAAACAATTTGAAAAAATGATTCTACATGTATTGAGCCATTGTGTTTCTTTTTGTAGGGGGTTCAAAGGGGGGTTCTGGGATTGTTGACATAATTTTTTGGGGGTCCGTCAATGTTTGACATTTGTTGACAAGGGGGGTCAAAATGGCCTAAAATTTGTTGACATAATTAATGGACGACCCCCTACATTCTTTTGAGTTCTTTTATAACAGTATTGAATTTATACATTGTGTTGCATTTTACATAGAAATCACAAAACAAAATGTCAATATTCATAAGAAATGATTTCGAAGCATGAAAAACATAAAAATATGACTAAAAAAATTTTTGCAATTATTTATTTCGGGGGTTTGAACCCGTAAAACCCCCCCCTAAATACGCCCATGTCTCTGATGATGATGATGATTATTATTATTATTACTTCTAAAGCGCCTTTTCTATCGTAATACACAAAGATGTCGATCCGAAGGCTGCTTCTAATTAAGTGATATCGCATATTCCATTAAGACAATTGTAATTAGTAACTTCTATGGCACCGGTGTCTATCTAATGCGCAATTAAGGCACCGATGGTGCACCATAACCTGCTACCATCTCCTCGATGGTCTCCCTCGATCTTAGTAACTTAGTTCGTAAGTTAAATGGCGCCACTTCTCACGGTGTAGTTCCTCCTGCCTCAACCTGTTATGTTCGCCGATCTTTATCCAGTCCAACAACATCTTCTTAGTTGAGCCCTTTAGAGTAACAGTGGACCAAGTACATAGGATTTCCATAGTCAGGGGCGTCCATCCCCCTTACGCCTATGAAGCATTCCCCCTCATGTCATCAGATTGCCCCCCCCCACGACGACCGCCCCAGGCAATTGAAAGAGAAAATTTCGATTTTCAAAATTTTAATCACGATTTTACTGTTGAATTCCTTATTGCATTCTTTAACTTTTAGTTCACTAATCAAGCAATATTATACATAATAAAATATGAAGGCATGTACACAGACAGAGGCATACTGCCAGAGCGGCCAGACAGTACTAACATAAGTACTAAAATTACAACAGGTGCTTCTTCAGAGCAGCAGAGTGCGTAGCCAAGCGATCAACAATTTCGTCCAGTATTAATGATAGAGTACTATTAGAGTAGCGTCTCCTGGCTAATAGGCCTACTGTCAGAGGTGCAAACCAGTCACCAACCATGGTTGGTCTCAGTCGATTTTTCACAATGCGGACTGCGGATGAGCAGTTTCAGGTTCTGACTGCACTGACGCATCAGCTGAGCATCAACTGCCATGTCAGCAGAGGTTGATAGCAAGATTCTTGAAAGGGACAAGAAAACTAAAACATTTTCTGTAAGGTAGGCCTATGCTAGCCTACAATCACCTCGAAGTCTTGAGTAGGTGCATGTACGATACGCCAAAATTATGAAATTGAAGACTAATCGTGAGCTCGGTTCGAGAACTGCTCAATGATTTTATTATTTTTTAACAAAGAAAGCACTTTTCAAATGAAAAACACATCGATTAATTTTTTAAACGAAAAAAACTGAGCAGACGTTTAACGTAAAAAATTTCTTTCCCCCTGAAAAGCCAATGAAGATCTCTGCTTCATTCCCCCCATAGGATGGACGCCCCTGTCCATAGTAGTTGGTCCACTGTTACTGTAAAGGGATCAGTTCTTCCTCTTGTTTTCTTGCCTTCAACTCTTCCTTCGATAAGAATTCTTAGGAATGAGATTATATTCAGAAAATGGTTAATCTATTTCCTCTGGCGTATTCTTATCATTGCCATATGATATGTATTTTTCGACCTATTCGTTTTATGTTCTGTCCAACTCACTTTCTCCACTCTGCCAAATCCGCATCTCGATAGGTATAAAGACCATTGTATATAGCCTATTATTGTGTAAAATTTATGCTTTAATATGACATAGATGCATAATTATATCCTTCTCAGGACCTCCTTAAAGGCACCTTATAGGCCTATCGCAGCCTAATTGATGTTTAGATGAGTTCATTAAGAACGATAAATTCATCAGCAGGCGAATGATGTTCGAACACCTGCAAAAGCCTCCATCGCTACTGGATAATAAATAATTCTACTTAAGCTGAAAGGCCTCACAAGATGGCGGCCCGTATACTGCACATAAAATATTTTGGTACAGTGCATTGCCGTAATGAGCGCCATTGCGAAGACAGCCACCGAAAACTGATATAAGATGTTAGAATCATCTTTAGTCCTTTTCAGAAACACTTATTAATCCTGGTCACTAGACCACAGACGATCCAGGTAGTCTATATTTATTGGACCTGACACCGAATCAATTTACTTGTAAGCAGAAATGCGTCATTCTGTATTGATAATAAACAAATATTGATAGATTGATTTGTATAGCAGATGATTAAGCCTACACGAAGTACGTGGACAAATAGGTAAGTAAGTAAGAAAGTAAATAAGTAAGTGAAGTAACTCTGTCAGTCATTGAGTAAATAAATATGTAGGCTATGTATCCGAATATCTAAGTAGCACTTTTAGGTGCCTCACAAAAGCACGAGGACTTAACTATTTAACAATTCTGCAAAGAGACATGTGTCCTAAGTTTAGCTGAACACTAACGCCATGATCGTCGGTGTTGCACCTCAGCGATCTAGGTTCGAATCCCAGGTCCATATAATGTGAATGCGTCGATCGCATTAGCATCGCAGCGCATGCGATCATATCGAGCGGCACCCGTACCACCAAGTTTTTGGACTGGTGGTTACCCGTACACCCCTCCCACTTTTCATATCCAAATGAAACAATGCCCATTATTATTTTGTTTTCTCAGAAGAAGGCCTTCGTTTGAGCCCTCAAGACTTAAAACTTTGACAGCACTCACTGTAGGACCTATGATTATGCTAATTCCCTTTTTGTGGGTGTCTCAAACCTTGAACTCAAAAGGCTGCAACGAATCCAAAACTCCTTAGCTCGTGTAGTGATGCGTGTCCCACTACGAACATGCTCCTCGGTCCTACTCCACGAGCTGCATTGGCTTCCTGTTGAATTCAGAATAAAATTTAAATTGGCCTGTTTGACCTACAAAGCCCTCAACACCAGCACACGTATACCTATATTCATGCACTACTAACTCCTTACATCCGTCCTCGTTGCCTGCGATTATCAAGTACAGGTCTTCTAGCTGAGCCCAGTGTTGTATCAATTACATTCCAAATGTAATTCAATTATAATTGCAATTACATGCTTGCAAATGTAATTGAATTACAATTACAATTACTTGATTGTGAAAGTAATTGAATTACAATTACATTTTGATTGTAATTCAATTACCAATTACTTTTAAATAATTCCTTTGAAATTGGCAAATGATTTAGAATTTTTTCGATAATTTTTAATTTACTCTATTTTAAATCTAAAACATCCAAAATTGTAAATTGTAATAATAATATACATTCAATTGTATGATAAGTTTGTCAGGTATCCAAAATACGATTTACAATTATGATCCATTAAAATAAGCTAGAGTTTGATTTGTAGTAGAAGTTTTTCAAAATGATAGTCTGTTAGAGAACTTATTTGATTGCGCCTGGGTGAGTGAGTCAATTCGTACAGCAGTGCTAAAGAGACGATCAACTGGAGCTGAAGATGGAAGCTCTGTTTTCTGTAGGCGGCCGCAGTAATTAGCTAGCTAAGAATGACTGCATGGAAAGTCTGATAATGATGGTCACCCCTTGCCCTTGGGGCCTATCAAAGTGTGCTGTTAGATTGTAAGAGGGGTGTAAGGAAATAATAATGTTGATAATTATGCTGCCATGCAAACATAATGCAGAGCAGTTTATTCAATTAAACGGGTGGCCCGGGTCAACCCGGCAGGCTGGCATCTTTGCTGACTTTATGAAAGTAATTTGTAATTTACACTTCATTCAATTACAAATTACATGCAATATTGTAATTGAAATACAATTACAATTACTGGACTGAAAATGTAATTCAATTACAATTACAATTACAGAACTTGTAATTAAAGTACATAATTCAATTACATGTATTTCAATTACTGAACAACACTGGCTGAGCCACGATGCAGAACAGTTATGGGCTCTCGTGCATTGCACGCCTCTGCTCCAAAGGAATGGAATCGACTACCACTTTCTCTTCGTAGCTCAACTTCACTTCCTTCCTTCAAAAAGCGGCTCAAAACTCACTATTTCTCCTTGGCTTTCAAGGATTTAGAAATCTAAGTGCATCTTCACCTGGCGGCTGACTATCCGCGCCTCAGATTCACATTTCGTTGTGACCTTGCGCGCGTTACAAATTTATTTAATAATAATAATAATAATAATATCTGACACCTGAGGGATTATAGATACCTCGGGTAAAAAAAAAAATAATAATAAAATAAAAATAATAATAATAATAATAATAATAATAATAATAATAATAATAATAATAATAATAATAATAATATGCAAATCCATGCTAAAATCTTATTTGCTTACAAAGGGTTATCCCGCAGGACGCTAGTCGTTTGTGAGGCGCCCTTGTAAGGGCATGGCCGTGTTGTGGCGCCATATAAATTGTCGTAATCATTCATGAGGACCATTGTTGACATCTGTTTCGGTTGCCTACTACGTACCCGAATGCAGAAGTCAGAGATTAAGTACAGTGTGTAAGTAATCCGTTGAGGAACACGCGGCCAATGTAGGTTGTCGCGCAACAAATCGTTGACATGTATGATCGGGTGTGTCCAGCCATTATGAGACGAGCAGCAATATTGTGTATGGTCTCTTACTTTTCATCCTTCTTTGCTCCAGCCTTGCTCACCACCTAAACCAGAAGTAATCGTTCTTATGTATGCGACTTTGCTAGAACTAATACCCGCAAAATCTCAATCAGGTATCAAGGACACCTTTTATGGAATAATTTACCGCATCTCATTCGAACAGCATCAGGTCTCCCCCACTTTAAAAGTCTCATTCGTGCACACACAATGAATAAATGAAAATACTTATATTCACACCCCGGATTCAATTCAGTCTTTGTAGTCAATCTAATAATATATCTCCAACATTACATATTTTATTAACCAGTCACTTGTCAATTTAAGTAGACCAATATCTAGCGGGACCCGTCCCTTCTGGTGAGCCTATTGTTCCTGATCAACTCTCGTTGCTTATTAGCTCAATGTGTTGATTTAATCTTCGATTGTTCGATTAGATGACTATGTTGTTCAACACTTGTATCTGTTACTGGGATCAATAAAGTGAATTGAAAAAAAGTGAATTGAATTGAATTACTGACAGTATTGCGACATATTTGGGCTATACTTCCCTTCGTCCGCTCCGCTCTACGGATCTTCTTTACGTTTTTGTTCCTCGTGTGAGAACGGCTATAGCCCAGTCCCGTTCCTTTGCCTGCATCGGCCCCTCGCTACGAAATCAACTTCCTCCTTTAGTTCGCACCATCATATTATCCGGCCACCCTGCTATATCTTTTCGCCACCTCAAAACTTGTCTTTATTCTCGGGGACTTTCGCACTGGGAGCGCCTCTGATTGTTGTGCACTGTGAGGGGCGCTTTATAAATCTATAAATACACTACAGTACAATAGAATACAATACAATAAATGTATAACAATATGTTGCCTAACGATGGCTGTTTTATTCTCTTTTCATACAGGTTGAATGAGACTCAGAAGTCATTGGTTGAAGGCAATGAGATGATCGACCGTCTCAGTCGAACTCTGTCCGAGGTCGAGGCCGAGGTTGGTCATCTCCGTCGACGGAATGGCCTTCTGGAGACGCAGAGGGAGAAGGACAAACAGCAGATTGCCGAACTCCAGGACACGATGAGTCGGATGAGAATGGCAAGTATTGTATTGTATCTATCAATTTATATAGCGCCTTTCGCAGTGCACACCAATCAGAGGCGCAAGTATAGCGTGTCATGCGTCAGCGGTTTTCTAAAACTATCTCCTCATATTATTATACACTTCAACTGCATGCAATTTAAATGAAATCTGATAGCGATTCATTGCAGCTGTTGAGACATTGATTATTCTCGTAAGGATTACAAGTGGCATAGCTTGATTTCATTGGACCAGGCTTTGCATTACTATTATTATTATTACTTTTTTTCTCCCGAGGTAGAAGAATCCCTCTGGCTTTTAGAAATTATCATAGGGTGTGCCACCAATCTGGAGTTATTGGTCCTCGTACCCTATGCGTTGTGCGAAAGTACCTCTGAAGGCTACGGCATTGAATCTCTGTGTGCAAATGGATAAAAAGCTGGAACAGGGGCACGGTCTGCAGAGGTTATCATCATCATCGTCGTCGTCGTCGTCGTCGTCATCATCATCATCATCATCATTATTATTATTATTTATTATTTTTGGGGTGTGGCACCAAAGTCTCTAGGCCTTCATGCGCCGACTCCGCTCTTTCCAGTGAGACCACAGTGTCTTAGATTAGGTCTTCATTTGCCGACAGCGCCTTTCTGCCTGTCAGTCACATACAATGTCATACAGGACGTCGAGGCCTATTATACTACTATATAGTCCGGCACAACTTCTCTGACCTGATAATGATATCACGTGATTTCGCCTTCTCTCTTTACCCAACTTAATGACCGTATCAAAACTTACATTGCAAAGTGATCGGTAAACAAAATACACTGTACGGTATATATATTAATAGGCCTACGCATCGCTATGTGATGCAGCCTGGGTGACGTCCTCTTTCCATATAGACACGCTATTGGACAGAAATCTTGTAACACCCTTCTGTCCTTCGCTGAATTAAACCCCAAACATTAGGCCCTACTTCACCATTATAGACTGGTATCAGTTCACATTCGCATCGACATGCACACACAGAGATTAGCCTACCATGTGCAGCGAGATGCGGCATCTTGAAGTAGGTTACTGCATGTAACCTACATCATTCGTGTGTCAATGATTACGTATCGATTTTGAGCCCATATATCTCGTCCGACTATAGCAAAACTTTTTATTATGTATACATACACAGAACGGTTAACAGCATACATTCAAATGGGACACTGTTGAATCTGTGTTTCAGCAGAGCGCCCGGTAATGCGCATGCATTAGCCTAGTCCAAAAAGGTCTATGCGATCACTCAACAGGCAAGAATAAACCATACGAATAAGAGGCGCAAAATCGACTGAAGGCGGCTGTCAATGCACCTTCGTGAAATTGTGAAGACATTAAAATTTCTTCCTGATTATAGCTTGATTTTGTTGTGGCCACGGTTGACGCTCTGTTCATTATACACTGATGTGATAGAAGTCGCTCACTACTAAGTTTACTATAGTTTACGAAAATTGCACTGCTTGTACAGTATTTGCCATTACGACAACATTTTGGAAGTATCGTGACGCTCATGTCTAAAGACATTTAAGTATTCCCGAAAAACTCCCAAGTATTGTTAATTAAGGCTTATCTATGCGCATATATATATATATATATATATATAATAAAATTATATTATATATATATATGTATATATATAGACATACATGTATATATGTATATGCATATAAATGTACATAATATATTACAACTAACGGGAGCAGCACCTGTTAACACAGCCAGCTGGTGACGGGGAGTTGTCACATTCAATGTGAGTCATTTCATGGTTATAGGCTAAAGGCTCCGTATTTTGAACTGCAGACTGATGTCTATTGTTAGGGCAAAATCTAGATGGATTTTAAATAGGAATATTTCAACTGCACGATCTAAATGCATACGCCATTGTTGAGCAAATTGGGTTCCGCGGCATCCAAGGATGCAGTGAACCTACCCTGGGGTACCACGGCTGGATGGAAGAATGGCAAAATCATCATATTTTACAGCTTTTTATGTAAAAATGTGAAAATTGTCAGACAGTGGCCTATAGATCGACATGTAGCCTAACTATTTTTAAACAGCATAGAAATAGTCGCAACACCTCGATTGAATACAGGGAACGTTGAATGTCATCACAATAAAGAATTAAATGGAAGAAAAGTAATCGAAATTAGGGCCAAGTCCCGTTGACTGAATGACTTTTGTAAGGGTGCCTCGCTCCCAAAAAATAGGTTGGGACTTGGGAACTACTGGTATGCTATACGCGTATGATTGAAACATAGACCAAGCGTATTGTAACATGTTACAGTTCGAGTAATGCTTGTATCAACATTATGCCTTGTATTAGATTAGGAAACTGTATTTTCTATAAATTCGGCTATCGTGTTCACATACATTATTTTCATAATTTTGTGCTGATCAAGGTGGTATGAATAACTCCAAACACGCCATGTTGTCCCTTTTCAAATGCGGCATCACAATTTTTTTGCCGCTTGCGCCTAAATTACTACGTTGATACTTATTGAGTCGACTGTAGAACTTCCCGTGTTTTACAGGACTTGGACAACGAAACTCTGTTGCACATAGACGCCGAGAGCAGATGCCAGACACTGGAAGAGGAACTGGAATTTCTCAAGTGGCAACCCCTAGGCTTGGCAACTTAATAGGCTTGGCAACTCCTAGGCTTGGTTCCTGATAGGCTTGGCGACCTTAGGCTTGGCAACCCGTAGGCTTGGCAACTTCATAGGCTTGGCAACCCGTGGGCTTGGTTCCTGATAGGCTTGGCGACCTTAGGCTTGGCAACTCCTGGGCTTGGCGACCATAGGCTTGGCAACTTCTAGGCTTGGCAACCTAGGCTTGGCAACTCCTGGGCTTGGCGACCATAGGCTTGGCAACCCCTAGGCTTGGCAACTTCTAGGCTTGGCAACCTAGGCTTGGCAACTCCCTAGGCTTGGCGACTTAGGCTTGGCAACCTGCTAGGCTTGGCAACCTAGCCTTGGTTCTGGAGTCCTGCCCCTGCCCCGGCTGGGTATATATAGAGGGCGCTCTTGTGTAGAGAGATAGAGAGGTAGAGAGAGAGAGAGAGGTCTTTGTAGAGAGTTGTGATGCTTTGAGCTTGGTTACTCGTCTTCTCATGGTGTGAATAAAGATCGTCGATTGAACTCTGGTGTTTGATTCCTTCGGTGGGTGACATTGACCGCTACAGCTCGTCGACTGGCAGATGCTGAAGTCCTTCGATAGACGACGGAGGCCGGACTAACGCTCCCATCCTGAGCGACACGCGCCTTACATTCGCATCCTGAGACGTGAAACCCCGTTTAACGTTACAATTCCTTTCGTCTTTCTCTGTCTATATTTCGTAAGCGCTTATAAAGCTAGCTATTCGATCGTCAATCTTGTGTTGTCAGGTCGAAAGTGCTTCCGATGTGTTTGTCTCGAGGTGGAGCTATACAAATTGGCAATTACACTACTATTACTTCCTTTTTGTCTGGTCATAATTATAGCCTATGACCTGGATGCCATAACTGGACATAATTATGTCTGATTACAGAGAATACCATCAGGTGCGACTTCACTGACAGAGTGGATTTGGCAGAGTGGGTCTTAATGCTGGCCAGGCGCTAAAGTCTGAATGCTTTATTATCAACTCGCTATCTAAAAGCTTTCCGTCACCTTCAGTATCTCCACTCAGCGCTCAACTATTCAGCGCTACTGTTTGAACACGGAGTATTCGGTCAAGCCTTCCACTCAATGTGTGATGACCTTGGATAAGACCTTCGCGCATCCTGATTAGCGCCATCGATTGATGCTTCCCATAACGCAGGGATGATCAAGATCTTGTGTAACATTGCCAGCGAAGATTCTCCATCAATTAGCTGGATTAGCTGGGTTCGAATCCACCTCAAGCCGTTGTGTCAGATAGTAGTTACCCGCAGTTTTTCATGTTCTGTTAATTGTCCTTAAGTTTTGTGTTTGTCTGTACAGTTGTTGCTGGTTAACTGTTGGTCACCTCTTGCTGTTTATTATTGTCTAGGCCTGTCTGGACGAAGCCACGGATCCTTGGGGAGTAAAGGTCGAACGCGTTGAAATGTTAAGTATCGACTCTGACACTCAAGTATTTTACAATCTGCATGAGCAGCATAACCAGCAGCTTGACTACCATCGTAGTCATTGCCATGCTGAGGCTAACTGCCTCTCAATGCGCTAATATGATGAATCAACTCTCTAAACTTGGTCCTCCATACTGTGCAAGTATGTATGTATGTACTTATGTGTAGAATTTGTAGATGTATGTAAGTAAGTATGTATATATGTATGGATGTATGTAAGTATGAATGTATATATGTATGGATGTATGTAAGTATGAATGTATATATGTATGGATGTATGTAAGTATGAATGTATATATGTATGGATGTATGTAAGTATGAATGTATATATGTATGGATGTATGTAAGTATGAATGTACATATGTATGGATGTACTATTATCGTTATTACTATATTGCATTTATTGCGAGTACAAGGTCAAGGTGAACGAATCAAACTCAGGCGCGAAGAAGTAGTGAATGAAGGGTTGCTCAAGGTCCAATATATTCGCAGTAACCGTCACAGAGATACTCGAACCCGTTACTCTCCGCGTTACAATCCCAATGCCCTAACCTATAAAATTATCGGCTATCGTGTCACACATATGCGTGTTTCCATGTATGCATGTATGTCTATAATGGTAATTTTTATAGCGCCTGTCATTCGGATAACGAGACAGAGCTTCACAGTGTTTCCTCCGTTAGGGAAGCGGTCAATCCTGAACCTTCCTATGAGGGAAAGGACACTATGAGGAGGGATGATACATGGAACGGTCATTGTACATCTGAAGTAGAATGGACAGTGATGTGGGTGGCTTTGAGGGGGGTAGAACTGGGCTAGAATCACCCCAACCCTCGTAATTATGTCCAGATTTCGACCGTCACATTAATACAAAATAGAGATCCGAGAAAATTAATATGGACGCAGGATTATGGTCGTCCTCTGAAAGCGCAGACTACCTGTTAAAACGAGTTTCTTGTTCTTTGCAGTAAAGACGTCCGCATTCCAGTTCAGTTGCAAAGGGCGATGGCGGCAGAGGCGGAAGCAGCCAGAGAAGCAAGGGCTAAGGTAAGTCGCAGACATGTTCATCTGAAGGTAGTGCAAGATGACCTAAGAGTACAATTCGGGATATCCCTGGCGGTCGCAGCCAAATTTTTCGGAAAGAAAGTGTACCTTTATTGGATTTTAAGCATAGTTGTAAAAACGTTTTTTCGTTTTTTATTTTTTCCCAAAAAACGCGTTTTTTTCGTTTTTTATTTCTCGTCTCGTTTTTTCCGTTTTTATTTTTTTATGTAACTTATTAACTGCCTGTTACTATTTGTTTAATTTAATTTTTATCTGATATCCCTTACGTTGTCTCCGTCCTTTCAAGGATTCATCTAATTTACGTCACTATTTAGTGTCATCAGTTGAAATAAACAGCACGGTAGGCCTACAGGAAATCAATTTTATAAAAGTTATTTGAATTTCTAAGTTATCCATAATGCGAAATGTTGTCTTTGTACTCACTAATCTCTGACTGACTGATAAACTGACGGATACTCCATATCAAGTTCTTATATAAGTCAGAATTGTAATAAGTAGACCTACAATTTTTAATTAAGTACACTCTATACTTGCAAAGTTTAGTTTTTAGTTGCTTATGTCAGCATTGATTGATGTAGACTTACATGTATGTACACAATTTAAATTTGAAAAGATTTCAATATTTTTAATTTCTCAAATTCTTTTTAAACCAAACTTATGAAAAAGAAAATAATTGTTGTAGATTACTGTTACTTGGTGCTTACTAATAAAGTTATGTTATTTGCTAATTAAAATTAAATTGTGTAAACAAGGTTTTAATTTTAAAATGCAGTAAAAGATGTAGAAAAGTCAAATTATTTTCGTTTCCGTTTTTTCTCGTTTTTTCCGTTTTTTATTTTTTCAATAAAACGACGTTTTTTCCGTTTTTATTTTGATTTGACCGTTTTTAACAACTATGATTTTAAGCCGTTTGCTTGCAAATGTCTCGTCTATATTCGTGAGTATATTGCATACAAGTCCGCTTCTGTGATGTTTGTCAAGTCAACCGCGTAGAATTTTCTCGTTTTGTATGATTTTAATAACACCTACTGTAACAATCACCACCGCATGGCAGCCGCCACGTGGTTGGTAACAACTAAAATCGAACAGTCCAGAATTTTCCCGTGCTTCTCCTGTTAGCCTTCAGAACTGAACTACATAGATCCCAGCAACGCAACTTCAGTTGCCAAGAATATCGCGGATGCAGTTTTATCGTGCACTGTAGTGTACTTCGAATATGTGCACGAATTTACAGCATCGACTACCAATGAACTCGCCATTGTTCCAACAGTTTTGCCATCGTATAGCTATAGCGTCAGAAGTGCTCATTATTGTTTCTGCTAATAGCTCATGGTCCGTTTTGGACTTTTCCGGATCCAGCGACAGTAACATTTTACATCAACTGTCTATTTTAGTCAAATGTGAGCGTTTGAATTGCATCATTAAAAGGTTACTTACTTACTTAAGACAAGGTATAAAAAGCAAGATAATTTCTTCAATCGTCTCTGATATGTTTCTCTTTAAGTGGCTCTGATTTTTAACTACGATTACAGTTTGAGATTATAATTATTAGGCAAGGTAACATAACAGGAAGTTGGTCTTGTAAAGTCAGGTTATGTAAGGTAAAACTAAGGTGGCCTATAAGGTTAATGTTCTTCGCTATAGTTAAGAACGCCTTTGAGAGAGGTTCTACAACGTGTCAGTTACATAACTTACAAAGTAGGTAATGTACCGTAATAAAAGGATAGGTAAATGCTGTGCTGCACGTGTCGCCTATAAAGTTACTTAAAGGGCGCCGCGCTATATAAGTGCTCCGATACATAGAACAGTCTGAGGCGGTTGAGGCGTGCTACTTAAGAAGATCTTTTGACCGAAGATTTCACAGCTCAAGCAGAAACTAAGATGACCATAAATTGTAAAAAAATTACCAAAGCGACAACAGAACTCCGGCAAACGGACAACAGGACCGACCACACGGTTCTACAGCTTTGTATGAGCCACCAGGATAATAATGGCAGGATTCGAACCCAGAGATTAAAGACCGTTTCTAGTAATCAGACGTCACGACGTATCATTGACAAAAGCCGAACGTAAAGCGAAGATTAAAGGAACCGACTAACGATAGGAAGACTTCAAAAACTTGCCGAAGGGTTGTAGCTTCTTTGAAGTACTGCGCTTAGCCTCGTTATGATAATAATGATGATGACAACGACGATAACAACGACGATTGCCGATGATGTTGCTAATGATGATGACGACGACGATGATGATTCAACTTATCCGTGTTCATATACTACTAAATGTATATTGCACAACGACCATCAGAAAACCAAAAAATTAAGGCGCGAAAGTAGAGACGTTTTTTTTAAATAATGCCTTTGAAGTGCCGGTCCTATTCGACGCGCGGCTTCTTTGATGTTATTGTTATAATTCTGGACGAGTGTAGCTGTGTTGCAGGTGATCGCGGCCGAGGGAGAGCAGAAGGCAGCGAGGGCCCTGAAGGACGCCGCAGACATCATCAACGAATCGTCAACTGCGCTTCAGCTGCGATACCTTCAGACGCTCAGTCAGATCTCGACGGAAAAGAGCTCGACCATCATCTTCCCAATGCCAATCGACTTCATCGCAGCCTTCATGAAATGACATCAACACACGGATACACACGGATACACACACGACCACATACACAGAGGCACACGCGTATACCCACAAACGCAGACATATACACAAGCACATGGACATTCACATGAACAAATACAAGGACACACGAACGCATAGAATATAGATACATAGTCACATACATACATATATAAACCAACGCATACAAACACATACACATGCAAAATACACACAGACACACAGAATACAGACACATACTTGCACCAACACGTACACACAGACATACTCATGCACATACATACATAAACAGACAGACTCATATACAGATAAACGCAGACATTTAGGCCTATACATGCGCATGTATTAACAATAAATACACATAAACATACTCATACACATGCATATACACACGAACAAACACGGAAACTGACAAATACATGCGAACACAAAGAATACAGACACACAAACACGCACGCACACACACACACACACACACTTGCACAGTTAAACACAAATACGAAAACACTCTTGTTCCCACTAAGACACTCAAACATTCCACTTACACACTCTGGCGTCTCTGCTACAATATTTAGACATCTATCTGGCATTAAACAGGTCAGTTCAAAAATAAACTGGGTCAGTGCACAAGCGATGGCTAGATCTATTCTTGAATAATTAACCAGAGAGGAATCCCAGCTTAGACTGCAAGCCTTCGCAACAAATATACATCTACTAGGACCGTACGAAGTCGATTGCTCGTCAGCTCTGAAGTTAGAGAAAGGGTGCGCTCATGAGCTGAACAGGGTCATCTTCTCAAAACTCGGCTAGCTTCTTCACCTACGTCACAAAGAACTCATTTGTTCTAGATGTATGCTCTCCCTACAGTGGGGTTAAAATGGTGTGCGATGGATCTTATCCAAGAAAGAAATTGACAAGATGATGAACGATGTCGATACTGTTATACAATCGCTGTGGAAGGAGTGTTCATCGGCAGAAAAACGTCAGCAGCTGCTGACCACACAAACCGATTCCACGTTCTTTGAAATTATACCAGGTCGAAGAGAACTGGGTTAGTTCATTTCAACAACGTCGACGTGAATTCTGCGAACCGCCATTAATGTCTGGGTCCTCTCTGAAACGATAGAACGCACTTCAAAGCACTAATCACCTGTTCAAGCAGTATGCTTAGCTAATGAACAACCTATCAAGTCCAGTGGTACAACGACGTACCTGGTATCGCTATTTGCTACAGAGGAATCAAGACAATATGTCCTATTGTCTACATGAGTCTTTGTTGAGTTGTTCACCATCTTCATCAGTCATTCAAGTTGAATCATTCAACATCAAATTGTGACCAATTGTATCTACAGTACATCTAAAGGATCTTTCGTCTAAAGCAGACCCTGAGAATAATTTCACCTAAACACGAAGAAAAACCTGTGGGTCAGTTCACGACCCCAACGCTTTCTTGTCGCGTTGATAATTGGAATCGTTGGAACTGGAATCCTACGTATGGTCCGCTGTTGTCTTACTGGCCGCTTCAGACACCAACAGCAGCGATAGACGTCTTCAGTTATAGCCTATACATGTTGCTGTGGCGCTATATAAATTACTAGGTCATAAGTACGATATTAGTTTCGGGCGAGTGATGACAGTTACGATAAGAATTGGAACATAGCAGAGACTAAGTGTCTAATTTATTATGTGCTGATTTATGTATCGATTACTTATCGTTATTTTTCGTCGTTATTGTTTTTATTGTGGTTGGTGGTGTTGTTGCTGCTGAAGTTTTTGCTGTTGTTGCTGCTACTACTACTACTGCTACTTTTGCTGTTCTGTATTGTTACTGCTGCTGCACTACTGTTACTACTACTGTTTTCTTATTATCAATGCTACTACTACTACTGCTACTGCTACTGCTACTGCTACTGCTACTGCTACTGCTACTGCTGCTGCTGCTGCTGCTGCTGCTACTGCTATTGCTACTACTACTACTACTACTACTACTACTACTACTACTACTACTACTACTACTACTACTACTACTACTACTACTACTACTACTACTAGGTCTATTAACACAAATAGTGCTACTACTACCATTGTTATTGCTTCTGTTACTACTAAGTGTCAAGGACGGAATATATTTCACGTGTAAAGAGAAAATGTAGCGATTCTAATTTAGAATTCTTTGACCGAGCTTTTATGAACTTTTAATTCAACTGATTTGCGTTAATCGAATTCCAAGCCATCAAACGAAACAGTTTGCTAAAGAGTACCAGCTTCGAATGAAATTAATTTCACACTAGACTTTCTGTTTTAATCTTCCTTTGTTTCGCTTGACGTTTGAGATCATTTTCCAGGTGATTCACATTTAACGCTGGGTTAACTGGTTCTTAATCATTCCTTTGTTATTGAAGAGCCAATTGGCAGTCAATAAAATACGCTATATAAATATCAACACTCACATACTGAGGAAATGTATTGGTCTAAGCTGCATAGTTAATCCAGCTATTTATAGTCATGCATTTTCATTACGCCCTGATATTATTATCTTGCGCAATCCCTTAGCGTGAACTAGAGTGAATCATTTATAGCCTATATATAAACCGACGAAACATTATGACCACGAACTATGAACATCGGGGTAAATGTCAATATCTGCATAAGTGATAATATACACAATAATACACGTACTCAAGCACACGCACTCACATCTGTCTCTGTCTCTGTCTCTCTCTCTCTCTCTCTCTATATATATATATATATATATATATATATATATATATATATATATATATATATATATATATAGGCATTTGGTATTGTATATATATATAATATATATATATATATACACACACAATACATTCCAAGGCTGTATTGTGTGTGTGTATATATATACACACAATACATTCCAAGTGCCCACAATGTCTTGCATATTATAAATATATAGGAATAATTTCATCTGCACGCAAATGGTTGACTTGCAATGATAATTTAATAGTAGAGGTTGTGGAATTATTGCCGACGTCAGAGCAACGTCTGAGCTCTAGAGCGCCGACCAATCATAGTCACTTGATATTTCGTTCTAGCTAACGTCTTATATTAGCAAGATAGAGACACCGATCTGGCTACATAGAATTTAATGTTGAAGCAACAGGTTTTCCCAACTTCTAGACTGTGGTTGAGCCTCTGGTTCGGCGTTCTGTTTCGTCTTGTTTTCACCGCGCTATTTCGCTCCTGGTAGGCCTTAGGCCTATCTGCTCCAGTGCTAAACAAGGTGGTGAAATCAAATAAGAAGATTTTGATGTCAACACTGAGACGAAGTCTTGTTGGCATAAACGGGTTATGGCGGAGTTGCCAAGTAATGCAATGTAATCAGTTTTAATTAGAGCCGTAGGCCTACCGAATACCCGTTTCGTTTTTTCTGTTGGAATTTCTACTACAGATGCATCACGTTTCGAATGTATGACTGTATATTTATCAGCATGTTTGTAATGTACATGTATTTCAAATGATTATTAATCTGTATCGTGAAACTTTTCGAAAAGCCGGTACCGCGTGAAATTAATACCTAGGCACAGACTGCAAGTGGCTTTGCGCTGATCATCGTCCGTTATTGTAAACTATTTCCAGACTCAACTTCGCTTATCCATCGCTACAAGTAAAATTTTCAAAATACTTATGGTAATCTATTAATAGTTCTAGCGTCCCTGATTAGGTACACATTATATCGTTTCATCGTTTTATGTACATCATACATGGAATTTTAATACCAGTGTCTACGACAACTGTCCTCAATACAACTTCCATTTAAGCAAGTATTATTTTCATCAATCCAACTTCTAGTTTAACAAGAAACTATCTTCATCAATCCAACTTCTACTCTCAAATTTTTTTTCATCAAACCAACTTCTATTCAAGCAAGAATTATTCTCATCAATGCAACTTTCATTTAAGCAATATTTTTTTCTCATCAATCCAACTTTTATTTAACCAAGAATTTTTCATCAATCCAACATGATTGTATTGAAGCAAGAATGTTTTCACCAATCCAACATCTATTGTAGCAAGAATTATTTTCATCAATCAGAATTTTATTTAAGAGCCATTAGGAGATCGTGTTTTCCAGAGTGTTTACGACCATGGTTTATGCCTTTGTCTCCTCACGCATTGTAACTCTCCACTAATTGGGCTTCCTATATGGTTCGCCTGTCCCCTGTGCAATCTATCTTAAACTCTGCAGTCAGACTTATTGCACGTCTTCCTCGATATTCACACATCTCCACGTACATGATTAATGATCTTCACTGCTCTCTGTCTCGGCTCGAATCAAATACAAGGTCCTGCTCCTAGTTACTAAGTCCCAGCAGAGTTTAGCGCCGAAGTACCTCTGTGACGTGGTGTGTAAGCCGCTCTCTGCACGTTCTCCTCGCCCTCTTCGTTCTGCTGACCGACTTGATCTATTCGTACCTCGGTCGCGAACCTCATTAACCCAGCATCGGGCTTTCTCTGTTGTGGGTCCCTCAGTATGGAATGACCCTCCCGTGCAATTCGTATAGCAGGATTCTGGAGGGTATTTCACCTGCATCTCTTCACTGCTTAAAGACCTTTCTCGTCTCACGGGCCTGTCACGCTGAGAGCGCTTCTAAATAGCTCTGCTGTGAGAAGCGCTTTACAAATGTTCAGGTTAGATTAGATTAGATCAGACAAGCAAGAATTTTTTCATCAATCCAAAATCTACTTATGCAAGAATTATTTTCATTAATCCAACTTCTATTTATCTATTTAAGCAAACATTTTATCAATCCAACTTCTATTTAAGCAAGAATTATTTTCTTCAATCCAACTTCTATTTAAGCAAAAAAATTCGTCAATGGATTTTGTCCGAAAACAATGTAAGCTACTTTAACTACTAAATCTGCGGAAACTGATTAGGGAATCATAGGAACATTTTGTAATTATGGTCTAATGGATGTGAGTCTAAATACAGGGAGATGTAAAAACTAGGGAAGACCAGCAGAACGCCAGTAATCGCTGTGTTTTCTAGTTCTTTCCTCTGTCTCTGCTACTATTTGGACTGCGATTGAAGACCATTCCTGATCATATGCATGTCGTCATGCCGGGAGCATCTCTGCGTAGTTTCTCAAGAAAGGCGCTCTATAAATTAGCAATTACGATTACGATAATGGTTGTTGTTGTTGTTGTTGTGGTGATTGTGGCGGTGGTAGCGATGATGATGATGTTGATGATGATGACGATGATGATGCTGATGATGATCGTGGTAGGAATTGTGACAGTGGTGATTGTGAAAGTGGTGGTGGTGACGATGGCGGTAACGGTAGTCTTGAGTAGCGCATTATGGTGGCGGTGACGGTGGCGATGACGAGGATAGTTTCTACCACCTAAAGGTGGTAGTACCACACCACCACCGTTACGGTGGTGGTAAAAGTGGTAGTAACAGTGTAGTTACATGCAATGTTGACCGTGTGTGTCACTGTTGTGGTAGCGGGTGGGAGTGGTGTTTGCGGATGGAATGGTTGCTTATCAACAATTAAGCACAGACTTTGAACGAAAGCAACAGTATAATTTCTTTGTCTCTTCGAAAATAAAACAGCTTCTTCTATCATATAAGCGAAACACTCTGCACAGAAAGAACTCCTACATGAACAACTCCCTTTCTTCACAGCAGGTCGGATCCATTTCAACGCCGTTAGATAATTGCTTTACGTGGACAAGCGCTTACCGCAAATTCAAAGGCACCGAACAGGTGCATCGAAAGCGCTTACAGTCCATTAAGCGATGAGACCGTACGCATTAATCAGGAGGTTTACAGGCAGCGAAAGCGAAAAGTGCGAAAGGAAGCAGCTCCGGGAAAATTCTAAATAAAGAGATCACGACTGAACAACACCCGAAACACCCACCCACCATTTGTCCGGCATCTTGTGCGTGACCACGCCGTCTTTATTCACCCACGCAGAAAGAACGGCAGCGTATAGCCAGGCAGATGTTCCATACAGAGAAGATTAATGCTGTCATCAGCCATTAATAAAACAGGCCTATAAATATAACCGCCTACTGTGTACGGAGTATAGAAGAAGCGCATGAGCTCCATGTCTTAGGCCCTGAGACGGCAAAGCACGTTGCACATTCGCATCACATGCGCAGCAAAGATAACTGCTTCTCCTCAACAGAGAACGTGCAGGTTGGCGAGTTAGTGAATATTTTAATAGACTATAGCCTACATGCGAAATAATAGTCTAGTGCAATACTACTCGATGTAAAACTCTAATCAGGTATTAGTAGGGTAGGCTACACGCTGTCAAATTATAGCCTATAATATTAGGCGACGCGATGTCAAATTATAGCCTTATATTAGGGTATACAGTATCAAATCATACATGTATACGTGATACATGTACAACCCGAAACAGTGTCAAATAATAACCTAATATTAAGCGACCCGTTGTCAAATTATGGCCAAACATTTGGCACACGGTGCAAAGTTATAGCTTAGTATTAGGTTACACAGTGTGAAATAACTGAACTGAATAATAAACCTGAAGAACGTAAAATATTATAGAAAATAGCGTTAACTAATACCGTAGAAAAGTTAGCCTACGTAATCCTCTTCAAGATGACATAAATCGAGTAATTTCATTAAAGCAGAAATTGCAACAAATCCTAATGAATATAATATAGAAAATGATTGCAGCGACAAAACTATGATTAGCACAAAAACAGTTGAAGTGACTGTTACAAACAAAACATAGTTCACACTCTGTAATAAATTAAGTAAGATAAGATAAGTAGGATAATAATCTAGATGAACTATGAACGAGTATTGGCCCCTTAATATTGGGACCATTACGGCTAAGACAGTTCAATAATCAATTCACTAGATGTGAATCTCAGATAGCACGGTTCGTACACGATGACCCTAAATGGCGTGGCATAGCTGTCCTATATAACCCAAACTTCCATATATATATAATATATATATATATATATATATATATATATATATATATATATATATATATATATATATATATATATATATATAGTACTTATATACGTACGTGCAAACGTAGGCTATCTATATATACCTATGCATGTGTTTTATATCACAACCGCATTGCTGTAAATGTCAAATATTAGCCACTCTTTGAAAGGTCACTGTCAATATTCTTACTTTCCTTATTGCCTTCTGCACTTTAGATATCGAAATGCCACGTTTAATTAACTAAGTAAAAGCATCGTACCATTACGAGGCAAAATTGCAAGATGATAAACACTGAACGAGATGCTAAACGCAGAGAAAATGTTAAATAAAACAATAAATATGAACGATACATGCAAAAAAGAAACACTTCTATGAATCTGGCACGCATAGGTGCCGAGATACAGGATGAAAAAAGGAAAATACGCAAAGGTTTGCAATCAGCAACATTAACATAATGAAAGTTCTATCATAATTAAATTAATCTAATAAAGCATTCATGTAAAAGCAAACAAGCACCAACGTTATAAGAGCCTACTGACCTTCATACACAAGATAAATAAACAACGACACGCTGTAAAGCAAACAAGCACCAACGTTTTAAAAACCTACTGACCTTGATACGCAAGAGAAATAAATAACGAATAGTTCTGTAGACCGACACGTTTAAACTGTTTAAACTGTTTAAATTGTTTAAACCGTTTAAACTGTTTAAACTGTTTAAACTGTTTAAACCGTTTAAACCGTTTAAACTGTTTAAACTGTTCAAATTGTTTAAACCGTTTAAACCGTTTAAACTGTTTAAACTGTTCAAATTGTTTAAACCGTTTAAACCGTTTGAACCGTTTAAACCCTTCAAACTGTTTAAACTGTTTAAACCGTAATTGTTCTACTTAGGTTAATAAATTAAATCTGACCAACGAATTTATCGATCAGATCATGGCGCTCTTTGCAGGGCCGGATTAACGCGTAAGCCAACTGAGCCATGACTTAATTAATTAGGGCCCCACAACGTTTTGAGGGCCCCGAATATCAGGAGAAATTAAATCAAATTGCACCAAGGTCCTAATTGACAAAATGACAATGGAAAATTCATGTATTATTATTTAGCCAATATTCAGTAGACAAAATCGTTTACTTACGGTTCAAACTTTGTGTTCAGAGACACGTACTTTTACTTGGCTTTGGGGTTAGGGCCCCGGATATCTTAACCCGTCTCTGGGGTTAGGGCCCCTGGAAGTCTTAATCCGGCCCTGGTTCCTTGCTAAAGACGAAAAACAACCCACCACCGCTTTCGCAAAGAACTCTGTCTGTATAATATACAGCGATGCCCTCGACCAGAGACTTCGGACAATCAGTTCTTCTCTTCGTCAGAGCAGTCTGTTCAGAAGACACGAAGGATGGCGAAATCTGAACTGATTACGAAGTGTAGATGGTTCGCTGTACGTGCGAAGCTCTCTCCTGTAATCGTATTTGTAATTAAATGTAATTAACAACTTCTATTGCGCCGGTGTCTCTAACGGCCAAGGCAACAAACAATGACGCACCGAAACGAAGATTGGTCGGTTAACGCAGAGAGAATGACTACGGAGGATGATGAGCAGTTTGAAATGCGGTGAGCTTACTCTTCATCAGCTCTTTAATCATCATAAACTCTTTTACTGATCACTAAAATAAAGCCTCACATTCTAGAACAGTGAACAGGCGATAAGCTGTCAACTCTGAATCGCAGTCCGTCACTTTGGCTTTTGGTCACCCACGACTGGTAACTTCTTATGTGCATTTGTATGTACCTACGTACCTAAGTACGTACGTATATATATGTATGTATGTATACATGTATGTATGTATGTATGTATGAATGTATGTATGTATGTATGCATGAATGTATGTACGTAAGTACGTACTTACGCATGTATGTATGTATGTATGTATGTATGATGTATGTATGTATGTATACATGCATGCAAGTATGCATGTATGATTGTATGTATGCATGTATCTATCCATGTAGGTATCTATCCGTGTATGCATCTATCCATGTATGTATGTATGTATGTATGTGTATGTATGTAATCAAGTATGTACGTATGCATGTATGTATTTATCTATCTATGTATGTATCTATCTATCCATGTCTGTGTGTATTGTATGTATGTATGTATTTGATCATCTGAGCAGTGCTTTCTAACAGACTAACCTTCCCTCCTCTGCATGACGTTTAGCACTCGTTTCGGCTACTGTCTCTGATTAGTTTCTTTCGAAGTGGCGCTATATAAATTCCAGCTACAATTATAACAAACCGGAGGATAGAAAAGTCAGACTAAGGAAGAATCAGACTGCTGCTTAATTATTATGGTCGAAAATTAACATAGGTTGAGGCGAGATGTGATAACATCTTACAATTAACGTTTTACGGTTTAGCATTTTCCATGGGCAATGGGAGGAAGTAATAGTGGAGTCTGGGATGTAATGAGAAAAAACCAATTAAGATAAATGTCAGTGGACGAAGTTATTTATTGGATGTACGTTCATTAAGCTACTACTGATCGACAATTGCTTTATCCTGTCATGTTATATTAGTTTCAACTTATTTTATCGTTTCCATCAGAATTTCTAAGACTGATTTTTGTTATATTGCCAAAAACAAAAATTGGAAACGTTTTTGTAGGCATTTCCTGCATATCTTACAACTTACTCGTTTAGACCTATATATAACTTAAAATCCATTGCCTAGCCTTAAGGACTGTGCTCAGTGTACATGGTATGGTAATTGCAAATTAATATAGCGCCACTTCAAGAAAGACTCATTAGAGATGCTCCCTACCTAACACAATGAAACCACAGTCGAAAGGAATGGTCTTCAAAAGCTTTCGGGAAAGAGGCAAAAGAGGTGAGTAACAAACAAAGGATTATTTATCTTACCTGATCATATCAGCCTACCTTACCCGATCTTACATTTATTTACCATTCCTTACTCAAAGTATAATTGGTCCACTGAGATTTGAATTGAAACTCCACTTTATTGTCTCGCCATAACAATTATTGACTGAGCTAAGACTAGAATTCTGCTGTGGCGTTTGATCGAAGCCTCCTAACCTCTCCATTGGAGCTGAGTAGCATTGTAATAATGTTAGCACCGACTCCCCAGCTCAACAAGTTCACTTCGACATCAGACAAGGGGGCGCTATACGGTTTATGACCCTGCGCCCAAATCTATAAAGAAACAACACAGAACGTCGGTACAAGGTATCGTCTTGACAACAGCATACCACAGTTGCATGGCAGGATATTGCCATGACAACATGACAACGCATTTAAATGAAAACGACACGGCCATGGCAATATACTAGTATAGTTAAATGGCAAGACATTACTACAGCAACGACAGAGCGCATTTTCAACGGCCAAAACGTTTTCTTGTCAACATGACAATGCATATTTCTGACAAAGACATTAACTGGCACCATGGCAATCCAATTTCCAAAGGAAACAATATCACGAAGGCATATAACGCATTTTAATGCCAAACATTATCACGACAACAGCTCAACATATTTCATGGCAAATGAAACTCTCTGGCTTATTCTTGAACAATTAAGCTGTGCTTGAAATTTCTCTAAATTTCATACTTAGTGATGTGCAGTAAACCAAAACACCTGCTCTCTTCAACGAATGAAAATGTACAAAAACAACTGTGTAGTCCTGACATGCACATCTATTATGCCTGGCCGCAGATATCCTTGCTCTGCTCCGCGAGGTGACCTGGTTGTTGCGCCAAACCGAACTTCTGCTGCCCTGAATAGAAATTTTGCTGTAGTCGGCCAACCATTTTGGAATGAACCACCATTCAATCTGCAACCTGAGCTTCTTGGCCTTTCATTGCCTCAATTCCGTAAGCGCTTGAAAAGCATTCTATTCGATCGTGGTTTGGTTGTCTCAGTTCCGGACCGCCTCTGATTTGTTCCTTCTGGTGTGGCGCTATATAAATTTACAATAATCAACAATATCATCTGGTCAAACTGTTTGCTCCGGACTACTGTTACTGCCCGTATGATTGGGCGCAACGCCATGAATGTGTGGGTTTACCCGCGTATGCATCATGTCTGCCATATATACACATCTCCTCCGGAATACAGTTTCGAGCCGGATTTCATTAATCGTTCCCTTAAACAAAGTTATACGACGCGTTATTCGAGTCGCCAATCCTGACTCATTTGCTCAAGCTCATTAACTCAACTACTCGCTTAGGTCTACACATGATTATGTATTGTTTCGCTTTGCACTAAGCCTTCGTTTGTTTTCAACGTCTCCTTGGTGGTTGATTAAACGATTTCCTCAATTTTTTTCTAGTAATATTAAATCCATGGCAGATTTTTCCGAGTACTACTTTACGAAATCACGGGATTTATAGAAATTGTCCACCGCGCTTCGTTAAGCATATGACTCGACTATGGACCGTATTAACGCAGGCAATTAAACTGATTCGATTATTAATTTGATAATATCAGGATAGAGAGGGGTTCGAACCCCCTCCCAGTTCTCTGTTTTTCCTCTATTTTTTTAATCGACATTCGCTGTGCGAGAGATAAACTGGCAATTTACGAAATCCTCTCCAGACTTCGTATCCGCGCTGGATCAATTAAGGTCCGGAATTGTCCATACATCAATTGAATGTGTGTGGACTTGTGCATGTGTGTGTGAGTTCGTGTGTATGTTCGTGTATGGCTGTGCTCGTTTGTGTCTGTATTTGCATGTGTGAGTCTCTCTCTGTGTGCGTGTTTGAGCATCTATAGGTATACATGCGTTCATGCATGTGTGTTAGTGTGGCTTTGTATGTTCGTATGTACGTGTATTTGTCTCTGCGTGTTTGCTTGCCGTCATAGCAGCAAACAGCGTCACAGTGTCAGTATGCCCTACTCCTAATTCATGATTCGTATTAAGAGCAAATAACTAGATTTCTGTTGGAGTTCTTCTGCCCATCGCTTAAGCCTTCCTTCTCACCTGTTCCTATTGCCAGGATGAGACTATCCAGTGACGTAACCAGGACTTTTCGTTTGGGGGGGCTTTAAGCCTTGAACATGGCGAGTGCGGTAGCCCGAGCCTATAGTGGAGCCTGGGGCTTGATTCATTTTTGGGGACGTCAGCTTCGTTGGGGGGGCTTAAGCCCCCAAGCCCAACACTACACTGTGTCCACGATAAAGTAGAACACTAGACTTTGTGAAATATCTTGGTCAATTGTAGTATTATGGATACTAAATTTGGTGCACATGAACCTCAGTCTATTCTATCTATACCCTGCAAATTTTATTACGATTGATGCAACGGTTACGAGGATATATACCCTTATGAAATTGGGTGGTTCAGGAACCAAGTTACCAACACGTAAAACGCATAGAATAATGTCATTTTTCTGGCTACCGCAGGGATAGGCTGTTGTTTATAAGCGTCATTTTCGGAAACAGTTACACTATACGAGACCTGTTTTACGTAACAGTATAGTTGGTTGTAAAGAAATATTTTTCAGTGCAGAGGACAAGATTTTAATCAAGGAGTTGAGAGAGACGAAGGGGTATGGCGTAAGGAGACTCATTACAGAATTTCCAATGAAAAATTGGTCCCTAGCTGGTGTCAGCAAGCTGTTAAAAAAGATTGCCACAACCGGATCAGTTGCAAGGAAACCACGAGATCGGGCGTTACGAACGCAAACAAATATCAATGCTGTCGAAGAACTGGTGCTGAGTCAGGATGATCAGCCGCGCACGCATCTGTCGATGCGTTTTACGTGTTGGTAACTTGGTTCCTGAACCACCCAATTTCATAAGGGTATATCCTCGTAACCGTTGCATCAATTTTAATAAAATTTGCAGGGTATAGATAGAATAGACTGAAGTTCATGTGCACCAAATTTAGTACCTATATAGGTACAATTGACCAAGATATTTCGCAAAGTCTAGTGTTCTACTTTATCGTGGACACAGTGTAGTTACGTCCCTGAGACTATCATAGTCTAAAATTGTTTGAACTCCACCCATGGGGCTACAGGCCACAATGCTGACCCTTAACATTAATTTTAGACTATAACATTCTATTAGACTATCGCTAAGTGCGTTCAAAGTTCACACTCTGCTGACCCAGTGAGCTACATTTGGTTACAGTCTACGTCCCATGCGCCTCTGTGTGTGGGGTAGCCGGTTGGCCTCCAGATGGTGGATTATTTAAGAGATCATATCTCGGGCAATCACGGTCCGTACACGTGGACCTTAAATGGTGCAGCACCTATTCAATCGAACAGCGGCGGTGAAGGATCTCCCGATCAATTCAATGAGAAAGGAGTAGAGTCTGTTTACATTGACTACAGAAAATAGTCAAAGATACTATTTCAGAATTCACTGGCGCCTCCTAGCGAATACAGATACAAAATAACACGTCGGTTGAAAGTGCTGATGGCAGGACCTCATGGCGATGGAGTGAACTGACCGATCATCTTCATACGCCGACGCTAATTACATGATACTGCTGACAGTCGATACTCATAGCTGTCTCACAGAACTGGCTCAAGAGAGTGGTGTCATAGTATTCAAATCACCCAAAGCCGCCTTCTCATCCACTTGCAGATCTGTAGTCAATAGTCATGTGGGCTCTCGTGCATTCCATGTTTTGCCCCAAGGAATGGAACCGTCTACCAAGGTTTATTCTATTCTCGATGTTCGAACCGTTTCCCTTCCCTAAAGAAACGCCTCAACACTCACCAGTTCTCATCGGCTTTCAAACACCTGGCTATCTCAGCATAACCTACGTTTATTATTCAAACTATCATAGGCCTACCGTAGTATGATTACAATTCATAGTATGAACGAATGATCACAAGTTATTACAGGAGTCGAATTTAACTGTTTGGCAGTCATGCAAGGCGCCCATCACGTCCTACTGCTCATTTGACCAATGCCGTCTGTCGAATAAAAGGCTGAGTTGACCTTTTGGAAGGTAGCGGGAATCGATCCCGCTTCCGTGCTGATCTTCTGCTCTTCATGCTAGTGTTACCATTACCCTTAACCGTCACTAACAGCTGGCGACTGGCTAACCACGATTTAGATTTGCATTTATGTGACCTTGCGCGCGTTGCAAATTTTCTTAAATAATATTATAGTCAGGAAACAATCACGGCCACCTGTGCCCACTCACCTTGACTTTGCTGAGCGGCTTAATCGTAAGGTTTCTATCAAGGATGCATTCAACTTTATCGATTCCATCAACGTTACGCTTCACTCTCCAACCTCCGAGATTCTCCTCCTGCAAACAACAAAGCCACCTGCATATTGCATTGTTTTTCTAAGGTAAGATAAAGTATGGCAATGTGAGGTATGATATGGTATTATAAGGTACGGTAAGATATGTGAGATTACGATTAAGATTATTCGGTTGCTGGGCCCAGATTACCCTCACCATGTATTCTGCTCACATTGCTTATATTGTACTGTACTGTACTGTATTGTATATATCAATTTATATAGCGCCTCTCGCAGTGCACACCAATCAGAGGCGCTCCCAGTGCGAGAGATCCAGAGAAAAGAAATTGGTCTTGAGGCAACGAGTAGAGGCAGTTAATAAACAGGAACGTGTCAAAGGAGGAAGCTGGTTCCATAGTTCAGGGCCATGCAATGAAGGCAAAGGCTCGCGTTTTTGCCATGTAGCAGTTCTCGCTCGCGGGACAAAGAGATTTAGTGAGCGTAGCGGGCGAAGGGAAGTAGCCGAGGCCGGCAGCCGGATAAGGTCACATAGATACTTTTGGAGCTCGGCCAGTAAACGACCAGTATAATAGGCCTATTTATTATTTTTGTTCTTAGACGTATACGCCTACCTTTTGAATTGCTTATGGTTCATAGACATTCCAAGTAGAGGGACCAACCACAGCAAATGCCCGGCGTTGAGCCAAGGCAGTCCTAGTCTAGGAACAAAAAGATACCAATCAGCAGCAAACGACCAGTATATTTATTAACTTTGTTTTTAGACATGGTTTTTTGCTGCGCCATCGGTTGATGCCTTTTTGTGCATGTGTGCATGACACACGGCGAGAGAGAAGCCCTACTCATTAGTTATAATAATTAATTAAAATTTACAATGACCTATTCATTTGTTAAATAATTACGCAATTGGAAAGTGTGAACTATTGATGCCATAGGTCATAGGTAAAAAAATTATTGCGGAACGAATACTTTGAGTTTATCCTAAAGATTGCAACATTCTACTATTTCAATCGTTTGCGCATTACAATAATTATTTCTGTTTTATCTGGAAACATTTCATCCGCTTTTCCATGCATGGGAGATTTTTCTGGTAGGCTACATAATTATTATCCGCGTACATCGTAATCGTAATCTCAATATTTCTACAGCGCATTAAAACGAAGTCGCGGAAACCAGGTTATTCTCAGGCGCTTAGTCAAAATATAATCGATAATCGATAGGCGGTGATATATGTTCCAGGTGAAGGTCGAAATGGGTCAGGGATATCTGAGCCAGATGGCTAAGGTGGACGGTGTTTTGAGTTGAAACAGCGGGGGAGCTTGGGGTACCCAGAGCTTCTCATTTGAAAATAGAAGGCGATTTGAAAATCGATCGCACTGGATTGAGTAGGCGATCGATGCGCGATCGACCTCGGGATCTTTTGCGTACAGCGTATTTTTGTGTATCGTATTCGTATAGCTGCATATTACATGGTTGTCCATTAACTGCTAGAGTGGGCCTATACGCAACACTTCACTTTAACGGTCGATAAGCCTCCCCTGTTTGTCGATGCAATGTTGTAACAATCCTATTGAAAGTATTGATCCTAGCCTGAACTTTCACAAGTAACGTAAAATAGATAGAAAAAATAATCGTCTGGTTCCAGGTTCCTCTTGAAGTCTAACTCATCGAGCGCGATCGATTTACCGATCGACCAGACCCTTGCTAGACGATCGACCAAGGAGATCGATCGATCGATCGATCGCCTCAAATGAGAAGCTCTGGGGGTACCCCTGTATCTTTGGACATTCGATCCGGGAATCTTCTGCCACTGCCAGCATATCCACCTGGACCCTATATAAGTAAGTAAGTATTATATAGGATCCATATTTCGATATGGAACCCGTATAGAACCCATATCCAAGTCCCGTCTATTGTCCACGGAAACGCTGGCAGTGGCTGACTTAAGCGGCATTTTTCAAGGGAAGGAAAATTCCGGCAAAATACATGATGGTCACTTCCGTCAAAAAGATGTCATTTCTGAGTAAGTGGCGGCATTTCTGTCCTTGCCCATAGCACAAAGTTCGGGGACATCTCATCCGTAAGATGCTATCCTGTAGGGACCCTGGGCAAGTCCTTCACTCGCAATTGCTCATGCGCTTCGGCGTGAAACTCCGACTCAGTGTCCGCGCTGTAGTCGGGAGCGCCTCTGAGTAGAAATCTTGAAGGGGCGCTATAACAAGTGCTCATACATAAATACATACATACATACGATACCTTGCGGCCTGTGTTTTCAATGGCGATGAATTTGCCGTCCGAGGCGCACTCTGCGACGGCGCAGGGACCTTTGGCGCTTCGTTGGTAGGTCGTCTTGGCAGAGATCTCACCCTTGATCACCTGACTCATTCGCAGAGGATCAACAGCGACAGCGGAGGTTGGTGATGCTATAATAACACGCCATTCATAATACGACAGGTTAATCCTTTCGCATAGTTCACAGTCACTTCGATGATAATGAGCATTGTTTCCTTTTGCACTTATGACCATTTCGCTGAAATTGGAATTCAACAGAGGCTTAACTTTGGTCTAGAAAATGGGGGAGGGGTGCGAAATCTCGCATCATTTCTCCTTCCCGACTGTTGAATAATTGCAATGGCGCCGTTTATGCGCGATTGTATTGTATTGTATCTATCAATTTATATAGCGCCTCTCGCAGTGCACACCAATCAGAGGCGCTCCCAGTGCGAAAGACCCAGAGAAAAGAAAGAGGTCTTCAGACAACGAAAAGAGGCATTTGGCCCACCAGTTAATAAACTGGAACGTGTCAATAATATTTAGTATTAGGCCCATTGCATATTAGAAACGTTAATAAATGTAATAGAAATTTGGATGTTTTCATACATATAATATTATTGAACACGTCATATAAACTTACAGTTACTCTGCTCTCTTGGTGCAGCAGACATCCACCCGTCGACAATGGTTTTTAGTCCAACCCTAACAATATATGAATACTGTTTATTATCATCTTGAATCAATGAAATCAATATTATTTTATAATCTCTGCGCACGATCAATTATTATACAACCGAGCATGAGGAAACCCTCAAAATGTCATGGAAGTTGCACTGAGAGGAACGTGATTCGATAGCAAATCAATCTAAGATTCGATTGTTTTGCATAAGTCTTCATCTAGAGTTTTGCAAAGTATTTTAATTTTGCTAACTGAATAGACTGAGAGCTTATAATCTGTAATGTTTATTTCAACAGAGCATATGTGAAAACTATGGATTTGTCTCTAGTCTTGCTTCCTTTGTCTTCTCTTGCAACATAGTTTACCTGTTATGTTCACTTTGTCTTATTTTGTGTCATTTGCCTTACTTTGTCTTACTCTGCCTTACTATTCTTTACTTTTCTTTACTTTGCCTCACCTTGGTCTTGCTTTGTCTTGCCTTACCTTGGTCTTGCTTTGTCTTGCCTTACCTTGGTCTTGCTTTGTCTTGTCTTACCTTGGTCTTGCTTTGTCATGCCTTACCTTGGTCTTGCTTTGTCTTGCCTTACTTTGTCTCGCCTTGCCTTGCCATGCCTTGCCTTGCCTTGCCTTACTTTACCTCGCCTTACTTTGTCTTACCTCGCCTTGCCATGCCTTGCATTGCATTGCCTCGTCTCGTACCTGTGTTCCTCGCCTTCGAGCAGCTTGCGATAAGCGGCGATCTCCAGTTCTAGTCCTAGTTTGGAGTCGAGGATTTCCTGGAGTTCGGCATAGAAGACTTGAGCGTCGCTTCCATTTCCGCTCGGATCCTGGCCAGACTGCGCCTCAGCTCATCGTTCTCCGTCTCCAGCTCCCTCTCCCTCTGCTCCTTCTCCTGTCTCAACGCTTCCAAATCACGAGACAACCGCCCACACTAAACAATCAAATACGTTTTTATTCAATCAATCAATCAGTCAATCAATCAATCGATCTATCAATCAATCAACCAGTCAATCAATCAATCAATCAATCAATCAATCAATCAATCAATCAATCAATCAATCAATCAATCAATCAATCAATCAATCAATCAATCAATCAATCAATCAATCAATCAATTTTATTCAATCAGTCAGTCAGTCAATCAATCAATCAATCAATCAGTCAGTCAATCAATCAATCAATCAATCAATATTCGTTTATTTAAATATATCCAGTTGTCAAGGATGCAACTGGTTACAAGTAACAGATTAGTTAATACCTGGGGTTATATTTTCAACTAATTTCTTAGATGTAGACTATGATTCCATTTATATTCATATATTATTTTATGGGTTCATTCGTCCATTCATCCATTCGTTCGTTCGTTCATTCATTCATTCGAAACATTTGTGCAGAGCACGTATACAAGATAACAATTCAGAAGTTTACTGTCAAGCGTTATAACAAAAGAAAGCAGTTTTCACATTTTAGTGATATAGGACCGTGTTGTGTTCTGAGAGGTACTTAAAACGTTCTGTAACAGATGCAGTGAGTCAGACCTACAGGCATTACATTTAAATTACATATATTCCATACAACATGCAGTGAGTGGTGTGCAGAAGTTTGGAATCGGGTTTACGACTTTACGTGAATGGTTAACACTCTGGAACGAAGAGCAGAAGATCAGCATGGACGCGAGATCGATTCCCGCTACCTTCCCAAAATTACAAGTACGGATGATCACAAATTTATTAAAGGAGTCGAATTTAACTGTATGGCAGCCATGCAAGGCGCCCATCTGTCCTATTCCTCATTTGAACAACGCCACCTGGCGAGTGAAAGGCTGAGTCGACCTTGGGAGGGTAGCGGGAATCGATCCCGCGTCCATGATGATCTTCTGCTCTTCGTGCCAGAGTGTTGCCCCAACCCTGTCATAGCACCATGCTTCATCGATTCTTAGAAGGTGCTCATGTGTCTATCTATGCAAACTCGCATTTATGCGCTATATAAATGTTCAAATACATTACAATTACATTATACGTCGGCTTGCATTACTCTGCTAGTGCTTTCAGTAACCATATGTTTAATTAGCTAATTATTTCCGCTGAATTATGCTAAATTACTTAATTATTTTTAATTCATGACATACTTTTTCTTCTAGCTCTGCCAGTTTGTCTCTCGCATCCTTCAGGAAGGATTTTAGTTTCTTAATTTCCTCCTTCGACTGAACCGTTTCGACGTTCTGTCTATTCGCTCCGGATCGAAACTCCTGAATCTGTTCAGCAATAAACACAACAGAGAAAGAAAATAACGAAGAAAATTAACAAAGGAAACCTGATCATCAAAGACTTGCCTATCGTAATCGTAACTGTAAACTCCAAACTTCTAAAGCGCCACTAGAAAGCCAAGCGCAGGGCACCAGCTTATTCACGAGCGCTTATATCTTGCGAACAAGCAGCCGACTGGTTTATAGTTCACCTCGTAACGTATTTGACGTTCAAGCTTCGATCTTTCTCTGAGACTGTCGCCATTTAGTGCCATCGATTGATACCTGTCGTTGGAGAGCCTATAGTGGCGCTTTACTTTGACGTGAAATATCGATAATTGCTGGTTTCTGTAGCCAATATAACATCAGAATATTGAATACATAATTCTATGTGACGAAAATCATCGCCTGCTAAATGCAAAACCAATTGAGTAGCCTATTGGTGGCAACCAATTATAATAAGTTCTGATGCCTGACTATAGCTCGATTGGCTATAGGGGGCCCAAGTGGAGCAGAAATCTTGAAACATATTTCTATAGTGTATACCCTGGCGAGAGTTAGCGTATGTCTGCTGGCCTGCCTTTGTGTGTCTGTGTGTGTATGTGTGTGTGTCTGTATGTGTTGGTCTATGCGTCGACCTTTTAATGAGTCTGTTGCTTTCTTCCTGAATGAATGACTGTCTGTCTGTTTGTCTGTCTGTCTGACTTTCTGTCTGTCTGCCTTTCTGCCTGAATGAGTGTCTGTCTGTCTGTCTGTAATATATAGGTTAATGAACATTAAACATTTCCAGCTAACCCTGTCACGTAACTGAATCAACCATCGAAACAATGTCGTCGTCGTCGTCGGCTTATCTAAGGTTGTATACAGCTTCCAAAGAGCGATTTTTGCCAATTAATCAATCAATCAGTCAGTTAGTCAATCGATCAATCAAACTGAAGCGAAATCAAACTTAAACCCAAATAAAATTATAATAAATTCATATAATATTTAAAGGAGTTGATTTATATGGGGCTTATTCGGGTGACAAATATCTCGACGATCAACATGTTGTGGGCAATTTACTGCGGACCTATCTTCCGCCCTCAGCTGTATATGGATGCTACATTTCTCAGTCGTTAATGTGTAAATACAGGTCGTTCATTAGCTACATGTAGGTCTAATGCCTGACCATGTAATTAGTGCTTTGAAACGCTTTCTATCGTTTCAGAGAGGGCCCAAACATTAATGGCGATTCGCAGAGTTCACGTCGACGTTGTTGAAATGAACTAACCCAATTCTGTTCGACCTGGTATAATTTCAAGGACCATGGAATCGGTCTGCGTGGACAGCTGACGTTTTTATGCCAATGAACACTCCTTCCACAGCGATTTTATAATAGTATCGACATCGTTCATCATCTTGTCAATTTCTTTATTGGAAACGATCCGTGGCACACCATTTTAGCCCCACTGTAGGGACAGCATACATCTAGAACGAATGCGTTCTTTGTGACGAAGGTGAAGAAGCTAACCGAGTTTTTGGGAAGATGACCCTGTTCAGCTCATGAGCGCACCTTTTCTCTCACTTTAGAGCTGACGAGCAATCGACTTCGTACGGTCCTAGTAGATGTATATTTGTTGCGAAGGCTTACAGTCTAAGCTGGGATTTCTCTCTGGTTAATTATTCAAGAATAGATCTAGCCATCGCTTGTGCACTGACCCAGTTTATTTTGAACTGACCTGTTTAATGCCAGACAGATGTCTAAATATTGTAGCAGGGACGCCAGGGTGTTGTAAGAGGAATGTGTGTGTGTGCCTGAATTGGAACAAAAGTGTTTCGTATCTGTGTTTAACTGTGCAAGTGTGTGTGTGTGTGCGCGTGCGTGCGTGTGTGTGTGTGTGTTTGTATGTATCCGTATTCTGTGCGTTCGTGTGTATATGTATCTGTATGAGTATTTTTATGTGTGTTTGTGTGTATGCCTATGTGAATGTGCATTTGTAGGTCTATAAGTCTGCATCTATCTGTTTATGGGCACCGCTGTCTGTTTGTTTATGTATGCATATGCATGAGTGTGTCTGTGTGTACGTGTTGGTGTATGTATGTGTCTGTATTCAGTGTGTTCTTATGTATTTTCATGTTTATGTGTATGTGTGTGTGTGTTCGTTTATATGTGTATATATGGAGTATGTATCTGTATTCTATGCGTTCGTGTGGCCGTGTGTGTTCGTGTGAATGTCCATGTGCCTGTGTATATGTCTTCATCTGTGTGTGTATACGCGTGTGCCTCTGTGTGTGTTTGGTCGTATGTATGCGTTTCCGTGTGTTGATGTCATTTCATGAAGGCTGCGATGAAGTCGATTGGCATTGGAAAGATGATGGTCGAGCTCTTTTCCGTCGAGATCTGACTGAGCGTCTGAAGGTATCGCAGCTGAAGCGCAGTTGACGATTCGTTGATGATGTCTGCGGCGTCCTTCAGGGCCCTCGCTGCCTTCTGCTCTCCCTCGGCCGCGATCACCTGCAACACAGCTACACTCGTCCAGAATGATAACAATAACATCAAAGAAGCCGCGCGCCGAATAGGACCGGCACATCAAAGGCATTATTTTTTAAAAACCGTCTCTACTTTCGCGCCTTAATTTTTTGTTTTCTGGTGGTCGTTGTGCAATATACATTGAAGGTATCGCACGAATAAGTTGAATCATCATCATTGTCGTCATCTTTATCATCATCGTCGTCATCACCGTCAGCAACGCCATCGGCATCGTCGTTCTTATCGTCGTTGTCATCATCGTCATTATCATAACGAGGCTAAACGCAGTACTTCAAAGAAGCTACAACCCTTCGGCAAGTTTGTTAAGTCTTCCTGTAGCGACCGTGCCGGCCTCTAGCGGTCGGTCGTGATGTTGCGGAGATGGTTTGCATGGTAAGTCATACCTGGAAAGGGTTCGAACCTCTGTTCGGGAGAAAGAAGAAATATGGGGTGCAGATATTTCTTTGTCTGACTTAGGCCTCACCAATTGTTGCAAGCGGGCGCTTCGTCTAAGACCTCCACCTAGCGGTGCTACCGAGTGGTGAGTAGCAGCGCTCTCATCACATACCAGGGAATCAACATCGGACATATTGTACGCGGATTCTGCGGTCTGCAGACCAATGCATGGAGATGCATCCGGGTTCTTGGGCTCCGCAACATCATTATCAGTGGTAAGTTTAGCATTCAATAAGTGTAATTGGGTCACTAACATATCTAAAATGGCCGCCTGTTCTTCTTGGCGTTTCATTATAGCTTGCCAACATTCTTCATTACCTCTATCACTAGGCAAATACAAGTCCTTCTCTTCCATTTTAATATGTTTAATTACAGTATAATTCCAAAATAGTTTGATTCAGTTTTCACAGACAGCGCCCTCTGACGGCGTAATTGAACTAAGAAACAGAGTTCAATCATACATCAACTTAAATTGTCAACCTCTTAAGCAATTGCGCTATATAAATCAGTATTAATAATCGCTTAGACAATCATTGAGATTTGAACCCAGGTACAAATAATGAAACGTTATCATCTAACCTTTATACCAAGAACCGGCAAGAACAGTTCCTCGATCCTGCTCACGGTCGATCTTCGCTGTCGGAAGAAGCGTCAACCAAAAGCGCAAGCACACTCCGGCCTCGAACCTGCTACCGAAAAGCTTAGGCACGGATGCTGTACCAGTGCGTCTCTAACGTCGTTGTGCTTCCCTGGTCTCCGATTGGCGCCAAAATCTTTCCCGCCAAATCTACCTCACAACACTTATCTTAACGACGGAGGTCCTTCTCCTTCAACGGTCGGACGTCAACTGCTCTGCTGCACGCAGCGCTCTCGCCTTATATAGCCTCGGGCTGCCGCCAAAACCTATATGCATTGCCGCGCTGACAGCAGGCGAAAATAAAGGCGCGAAAGCGGTCAACGAAAACCGATCAATAATTCCCGCGCTATGCAGAGATCGCTAGCACAGTAGAAGAAATACCGCCAACTTGCAGGTAGGCGCAGCAAAGCGAAAAAGGCGCTAACCCGTGCCGAGGTTCGGCACATTCCTATCGTTACTCGGTTCCTTTAATCTTCGCTTCACGTTCGGCTTTTGTCAATGATACGTCGTGACGACTGATTACAAACAGTCTTTAATCTCTGGGTTCGAATCCCTGCCATTATCCTGGTGGCTCATTCAAAGCTGTAGAACCGTGTGGTCGGTCCTGTTGTCCGTTTGCCGGAGTTCTGTTGTCGCATTGGTTCTTTTTTACAATTTATGGTCATCATAGTTTCTGCTTGAGCTGTAAAAGCTCCGTAAAAAGATCTTCTGAATTAACACGCCTCAACCGCCTACGACTGTTCTATGTATCAGAGCATTTGTATAGCGCCCTTTAAGTAACTTAGAGACACGTGCAGCACAGCGTTTGCCTTTCCTTATATTACGGTACATTTCCTTACCTTGTAAGTTATGTAACCGACACGTTATAGAGCCCTCCATATAAGTAGCTTTCAAAGGCGTTCTTAACTATTATAAGTGAAGAACATTTACCTTACCTTATAGGCCGCCTTAGTTTATCTTACAGTACCTGGCTTTACATGATCAATTTCGTGTTATGTTACCTTGCCTAATAATTATAATGGCAAACTGTTATCGTAATTAAAAATCAGAGCCACTTAAAGAGAAACACATCAGAGGCGATTGAAGAAATTATCTTGCTTTTTATACCTTGTCTTAAGTAAATAAGTAACCTTTTACTGATGCAATTAAAACGCTCACATATGACTAAAATAGACAGTTGATGTAAAATATTAGTGTCGCTGGATCCGGAAAAGTCTTAAACGGACCATGAGCTAAATTAAGAGCTACAATAATGAGCACTTCTAACGCTCGCTTTACGATGGCAAAACTGTTGGAACAATGGCGAATTCATTGGTAGTCGATGCTGTAAATTCGTGCACATAATATTATTCGAAGTAGGCTATAGTGCACGATAAAATTGCATCCGCGATATTCTTGGCAACAGTACTGATGTTGCGTTGCTGGGATCTATGTAGTTCAGTTCTGAAGGCATACAGGAGAAGCACGTGCAAATTCTGGACTGTTCGATTTTAGTTGTTACCAACCATGTGGCGGCTGCCAAGCGGTGATGATTGTAGGTGCAATTAAAATCATCCAAAACGTGCAAAATTCACGAGTTTGACTTGACAAGCATCACAGAAGCGGACTTGGACGCAATTTACCCACGAATAGACGAGACATTTGCAAGCAAACGGCTTAAAATCCAATAAAGGTACACTTTCTTTCCGAAAAAATTTGGCTGCGACCGCCAGGGATATCCCGAATTGTACTCTTAGGTCATCTTGCACTACCTTCAGATGAACGAGTCTGCGACTTACCTTTGCCCTTGCTTCTCTGGCTGCTTCTGCCTCTGCCGCCATCGCCCTTTGCAACTGAACTGGAATGCGGACGTCTTTACTGCAAAGAACAAGAAACTCGTTTTAACAGGTGGTTTGCGCTTTCAGAATGCGACCATAATCCCGCGTCCCATATTAATTTTCCCAGGTCTCGATTTTGTATTAATGTGACGGTCGAAATCTGGACATAATTACGAAGGGCTGGGTGATTCTAGCCCAGTTTTACCCCCAAAGCCACCCACATCATTGTCTATTATACTTCAGATGTAAAATGACCGATCCGTACCATCCCTGCTCACAGTGTCCCTTCTCTCCTATGAAGGTTCAGGATTGACCGCTTCCCTATAAGGGAGGAAACAGAGCTGTGAAGCTCTGTCTCGTTATCCGACTTAACAGGCGCTATAAAAATTACCATTATAGACATACATGCATACATGAAAACATGCATTTTTGGCAGGGTAGCCGATAGGTTAAGGCATTGGGATTGTAACGCGGAGAGTAACGGGTTCGAGTATCCTCTGTGGCGGTTACTGCGAATATAATATTTTATTGGACATTGAGCAGTCCTTCATTCACTATTTCTTCGCGCCTCAGAGTTTGATTCGTTCACCTTGACCTTGTACTCGCAATAAATGCAATATAGTAATAACGATAATAGTACACATATGTACATACATCCATACTTACATACATCTATACATAATTATGTACATGCATACATACTTACATACAGCCATGCATATGTACATACATACTTACATGCAGCCATACATATGTACATGTACATATATACCTTCATATATACATACATACATCTATACATATATACCTACATACATATGCACATACATACTTACATACATGCACACATATGTGCATACATACATACTTACATACATCCAAGCATATGAACATACATACATACTTACACACATCGAAACTTATATACATACATACATACTTACATACACCATATCTATGTTCATACATACATACTTACACAGTATGAAGGACTGAGTTTAGAGAGTTTATTCATCATGTTAGCCATAGGCGCAACCACCCTATGGGACCCGTGGGACGCGTCCCCCAACTTTCGAACAGGCTGGGACGGTCCCCCCAACTTTTGAAAATTGTGAGGTAAACAAGAGCCCAATGCACTCCATTTGGTATCAAATGCTCAAAATTGCGTCAGCTTCTGGGGCTCCGCCCCAGACCCTCATGGGGGAACTAGCGACGATCCCCCATGCCCCTATAGTCCCTAGTCGTTAGGAGCTTCTTGCCTTCCGCAATCTCTCCCCTCTGTACCATTAATGTCAGTATAGTACAAGGCTCTGGCTTGGACCTACTGATTTCGTCATAGCCATTTCTAGCCTTCAGCCTAAATACAGTGGAAACCGTCACCCTAAATATGCCGACGATAGCTACTTGCTGGTCCCTGCTTCCTGCATTGACAGCACTCTTTCTGAACTTGACCGTAATCTCTAAGTGGGTATCCATTAGCAATTTTAAATTAAACCATGCTAAGACCAGAGAAATGGTTGTCACTTGTCAGACGACCGAGGTCCAAACCTCTCCTCTCATCCCTGGCATCGAGTGGGTCCAGGAGATGGTTATTTTGGGTATCACCATCTCTGATCGGATTGGCGTTGGGGCACACATGGAGAAAATATGCTGCAAAGCCCGACAATCCATGTTCGCGCTACGTGTTTTGGTCGCCCATGGTCACCACGGTCAACGTCTCTTTGACGATAGAGCTATTACCCTCCAACGGCTACTTTATGCCTCCTCTGTTTGTTGGGGATTTGCCACTGTAGGGAAACATAAGCGCCTTAACGAAGTTAACGGTATTGTTGTATGCTGCTCCGGCATGGTGGGGCTTTGCCAGCCAAAGGGAGAAGGGAATGCACCAGTCTGTAATGAACAGATTGATCCGTCAGAGATACCTCCCAAGTGATAGCCCAACCTTTGAACAACTATGCCTTAAAGCCGACACCTGCTTGTTTTCCGCGGTCCTGGCAAACCCGGGCCATGTTCTCCATAGGTTTCTTCCTCCAAACAAGCTGTTGGCCTTTCCTTTCGACCCCGGTCACATGACCGTGTTTTACCTTTAGCTAATCATAATATGAAAAAACTTTTATAGTTAGAATGCTTTATTCATATTGACTATTGATTGTTTATTGTTTATTATATATAATGTAAGTACACCAGAATGCGGATTGCAACTTGTTCAATAAAGAATATACTTACTTACTTATTCTGAGAAAATTGACCCATTCAGGCTTCCTCCCTGCCGATTTTCCTAGTTTTGACAAACACTGTTCTAGAGCTGATTCTACTCTGTTCCGTTCAATTCTCTTTAAACCTTGTTACGTCCAGCTTATTCATTATAATAAAGTCATATTTTTCACAGGTCTAGATGGTTTAGGCACTTTTATATCGAAATCATCGGCGAAAAATGTGAGGTAAATTAAAGCCCAAAATGTACTCCATTTGGCATCAAATGCTCAAAATTGCGATGGGGGAGCTTACGACGCTCCCCCATACCCCCTAGTCGTTGGGGCTTCTTGCCTTCGGCAATCGCAGCTTCGCGCCTTCGGCGCTCGTAACCCCCTCTCAGACATTCTAGTAGGTCCCCCAACTTCTGGACCGTGGTTGCACCCCTGACGCATTGTGAGGCAGTTAGCCTCAGCATATAATATTTTAGCAATGACAAACCTGCCAGTTAAGCTGCTGGTTATGCTCTTGCTACTTCTACTGCTGCTGCTGTTATTGTTGTTGTTGTTGTTGTTGTTGTTGTTGTTGCTTCTGCTGACTATGAAGCGGGCAACTATGATGAGGAAAATAGCAAAGCTGAAGATGCTCATGCAGATGGAAAAATACTTGAATGTCAGAGTCGATACTTAACATTTCAACGCGCTCGACCTTTACTCCCCAAGGATCCGTGGCTTCGTCAAGACAGGCCTAGACAATAATAAACAGCAAGAGGTGACCAACAGTTAACCAGCAACAACTGTACAGACAAACACAAAATATTCGTTTTCTTAAGGTTTTTTAACAAAACATGAAAAACTGTGCATAACTAATATCTGGCACGACGATTACAACAATTAGTGATGGTGGGTTTTTTAACGAGACTGTGTGATAACAAAGATCATTAGCGTCGCCCTCCTCCTTTATCCAGGGATTCCAGGCTTGGGACTAGCACTGTAAAAGTAAGGAGGGCGACGCTAATGATCTTACAACAACTCTAGTTGTTACGCTACACTGCATTCCACTGCATTACAAACACAAATTTTAAATACGCATCATTTCAATTCAGTGCATGCACCCAACGACAGAGTTTAATTAACACGATAGTGTCGCATTATTATTATTATTATTATTATTATTATTATTATTATTATTATTATTATTATCGTTTCCATTCAAATGGCGCTAATTTGTAATGGGAAGCATCAATCGATGGCGCTAATCAGGATGCGCGAAGGTCTTATCCAAGGTCATCACACATTGAGTGGAAGGCTTGACCGAATACTCCGTGTTCAAACAGTAGCGCTGAATAGTTGAGCGCTGAGTGGAGATACTGAAGGTGACGGAAAGCTTTTAGATAGCGAGTTGATAATAAAGCATTCAGACTTTAGCGCCTGGCCAGCATTAAGACCCACTCTGCCAAATCCACTCTGTCAGTGAAGTCGCACCTGATGGTATTCTCTGTAATCAGACATTATTATGTCCAGTTATGGCATCCAGGTCATAGGCTATAATTATGATCAGACAAAAAGGAAGTAATAATAGTGTAATTGTAATTGCCAATTTGTATAGCTCCACCTCAAGACAGACTCATCAGAAGCACTTTCGATCTGACAACACAAGATTGACGATCGAGTAGGTAGCTTTTTAAGCGCTTACGAAATATAGACAGAGAAAGACGAAAGGAATCGTCGTGTGTTAGGATGCTTAACAACTTATTCCAGACAGATGGACCAACAGCAGCAAAGCTTCTATGCTGAACCGTGGCAGTTCCAGTCGATTGGATAACCAGGTCGCCTAGCGCGGCAGCACGAAGGGATCTACGGTCAGGTTCACCTGACACCAAGATACATAACTCCCTAAAACAAGATGGACCCCTTCCCATAACGCAGGGATAATCAAGATCTTGCGTAACATTGTAGTAATAGTAGTAGTAGTAGTAGTAGTAGTAGTAGTAGTAGTAGTAGTAGTAGTAGTAGCAGTAGCAGTAGCAGTAGCAGTAGCAGTAGCAGTAGCAGTAGCAGTAGCAGTAGCAGTAGCAGTAGCAGTAGCAGCAACAGCAGCAGTAGCAGTAGCAGCAGCAGCAGCAGCAGCAGCAACAGCAGCAGCAGCAGTAGTAGTAGCAGTTGCTGTTTAACGACACTGTGTCACCATAAACATGATTAACAGCGTCCTCCTATTTTATCCAGGCATGGGACTGGCACTATCAGAGAACAGGTGGTGACGGAGTTCAGATCACCAATCAGCAAAAGCCGCAGTTTTTAAAGCAGAACAACTTGTCAATTCGGGAAGCAGTGCATCCCGCACAAATAGCATTGCCCTAATCAACCCTGGTGCATCCGTGCCTCGTGCTAGTGTGAGCGAAGACAACGTATACAAGAGTTCACGACTAATCTATTGCGCTGTTGCTACAGCACCACAAGGACTCTGCAGCTGGCAATTAAAACCAACGCAAAGCCATTTATTTCCGTTGCTGAACTGGTCAGATTGCAACAGGAGGTCTATGTATGTACAATGTGTACATCTACTCTTCGCCCCACCGCTCAGCGCCATTACAACATGCGCCCCAGGTCGCACCCTTTCCAACTTCCCATAAAAGACGACAGAAATTTCATACCAAGAATTCGTTATAAAATACGGTAGCATACATACTCTAGTTTAGACTTTTCAACGAACGGTAACGTACCCATCAGCAACTGTACCCATATATTAGATTTGTCTGCCTTTCCATTATGTAACTCACTGCAGTTTGTCAGTCTGTTTTATTAAACGAAGATATATATTATGTATGTATGTATGTATGTATGTATGTATGTATGTATGTATGTATGCATGTATGTATGTATGTATGTATGTATGTATGTATGTATGTATGTATGTATGTATGTATGTATGTATATGTATGTATGTATGTATGTATGTATGTATGTATGTATGTATGTATGTATGTATGTATGTATGTATGTATGTATGTATGTATGTATGTATGTATGTATGTATGTATGTATGTATGTATGTATGTATGTATGTATGTATGTATGTCTGTATACATGTATGTATGCATGTCTGTATGTATGTATATGTATATTGGTATTTAAATGTACGTACTTAGTATTTGTGTATGCGTGTATGCACGTATGTATGTATGCATGCATGTATGTATGTATGTATGCGTGCCATTGTTTGTGTATGTATGCATCGGATGATGATAATTCTAATGAAGATAACTATACACAAGACCGTGTCAAAGAGCCTCCCATGCATACGTGGATAGATCATCTGTTCATCGAAGGTATACATATCGACCGATTATGCATGAAGTGACTGATGTTCTCTCGGTCGGAGAGTATCTCGCTGAGGTTCTTCGTTCCTAGTACGTTACGGAGCGTCGTCTGAGCCAGTAGACGGGTCGATCGGTGGGCGTCTTCGATGTTTGTGACGGAGATCGTGGCATTCGAGACGCGGTAGTAGACGACGGCATCCACGGCCACCGTCACCGAATCCTTCGAGAGAATCTGTCGATATATATATCACACGTTCAGGTTAACAAGAGCTTAAACCAAATGAATACGCTGTTTTCATTAGTTTGCAGAACTTCAGTATTGCAAAAGTACCTACCCGTGACTCTGTGCCAGTATTTCCGTGTGTATTAGACCCATTTTGGCTCTATATGGGTTCCATATGGAATTATGGTCTTGTATACATGGGCTGCAATGTGTCAATCAATCAATCATCATTTATTGGTACCTTGAGTCCAGTATTTGTAGAGATAATATCAAAGCAAAATCGTACAGAAGTAAACCATTAGACTACTAAGATAATGCATTCATTTAGAATATGTAAACTGGCGTAGTGGTTCAAAAGGAGACCTCTAAGGGACCCAAGTCTAGCTAGAAAATGCCCCCATGACAGGAAGAAAATTAGACCAATATAAGGTATACGCATGTAGGCCTGCTGGCAGAGGAGTTTGCATTTAACGCAATTCAAGAGCTGAGTTCCAAAACCTGTTAAATACAAAAAACCATTTTGGGGGGAAAGACACTTTTCATTTCCAAGAAATTCTTTAAAAGGAAGGAAAATCTTCTCGCAGGGAATATTTTGCCTCATAATTACACGTTGTTTCGTGAGTATTTCGCAAATCCAGGTAAATTGTGCTTAAAAGTTGTACTCATTGTTCCGTTCTGCACATCTTTACAATGACTATGACTTCTGGTGAATCGAAGCACTCGCACGCGAGGTAACAACGTCTGCTAAAATAACACTTTCTTGGAAACTTTAAAGAAAATCGCTCGTGAATAAGCTGGTGCCCCTGCACTTAGATTTCAAATGGTGCTTTTGAAATGTGGAGTTTACGATTACCATATTCGATTGCAATGTAATGTAATTGGGCATTTATAGAGCGCCCTTTCAAGATAGCTACTCAGAGGCGCTCTCTGCGCTAACCTGTTACGTAGCCTATGATGTTAATTGTCATTACGAATGAATATATTACATCAGTTAGCAAAACAATGCACAGTAAGCTGACAGAGTCACCAGTCGCGGGCCCACGCACACACGAGGAACCAACCAACGGATTCCCGTCGACAGCTGAAGATGGCATGGATGTTCAGAGTCTTTGGACCAAGATTGTGCATGAAAAGGTAAGTATATGATTTTTTTACGTATAATAAGAATGAATATTTAGGTGACAACTGACAACTTTTGTTTCCAGAAGCACAATGTATATAACAATTAACAACAATTATAACTTGACTTTTACATATTGGTGCATTGGCTAGGGAACAGGGTGACCCAAAAGGGGCACAAGCCCCGCTTAATTGGTGCATGTGTTCCATATTATGATAACTCATGCATAGTTCAGTGGTCGCTGCGTTTTTACATCTGATTCTACCAAGGAACTATGTACAATCGTAAACAGACGAAAGAAGCTCATAGTAAGATGATATATACGATCACAGGCCTCGGCCGTAGTAGACAGAGTTCCTACTTACTTACGCATGCACCTCTGAGACGACCTTTCATATCTATTACAACATGCACCTGGGCTCGGTGCAAGAAACGCAAAGAGCAGATGATGTCGTAGCGATTGCAAATTGCGTTTGCGCGGCAAAAATCGGATGACAAGGCCGGAGCACGCACACGGACCATATTTCCTTATTTAGCGGAAGAAGGAAAGGCCAGAGGAGGAGAAAGCGAGGATCAGACGACAGACGAGATTCAGATGAAGAGCTTTTATTACGAAAGCAGACGTTTCAAAACGTAAGCATGTCGACAAAAAATGAAGCAGCAGATGTGACATCCATATTATGCAGTAACTTATAGGAAGACGACGTTCAACAGGTCACGCATAGGGAAGCGTTTCAGTAATTTAATCTAACATAGTCTCATCTAATCTAATCTAATCTAATCCAATCTAATCCTAATGTAATCTAATCCAATCCCATCCGGTCCTATCCAACCCAACCCAACCCAATCCAAGTACCCAACCCAAGTACCCAACCCAATCCAACCCAATACCCAACCCAACCCAATACCCAACCCAAGTACCCAACCCAAGACCCAAGTACCCAACCCAAGTACCCAACCCAATCCAACCCAAGTACCCAACCCAACCCAACCCAACCCAAGTACCCAACAAAACCAAGTACCCAACCCAAGTACCCAATCCAACCCAACCCAGGTAAACATGACCCAACCCAATCCAACTCAACCCAATCCGACCCATCCCAACCCAATATAACCGAATCTAATCTAATCTAATCTAATGACTTTCTATTAGGGCAGGGCATTTAACGCGTTATTAACGCGATTAATGAGTTAATTAATTAACGCGATTAAATTTGTTTACGCAATTAACGCTATTGTCACTGCGCCCAATTATTTCTAGAAATGGGCTAAAACAATTTTTAATAAAACCGTTCAGTTTAAACTTTAAACCTTAAAGTTAAAACTAAAAAGTAAAAACAAGTACAGTAAAAGCATGTTTACTTTTTGTTTATTGACTGCAATCATTGATATAGCGCATATTCAACGTAGCCACTCAGAGTCGGTAGAGTAGTTGTACTTGTTATCTATTGTGATATGCATCAAAAATTAATCGCGTTATTAAAAATTTTAATCGTGCGATTAATTTCGATTAAAATTTTTAATCGTTGCCCACCACTACTTTCTATCGTATCGTGTATGCCATCAGTCGATGGTCGCTTCAAGTGATAGCGCTATAAAAAAGGATATCTAATACACGAGTCGCCTTCCAGCGGAAAAGATCTAACGATTGATGATATAATTATTAGAAGTCATTCCCTTCAAAGGTCAATCTGACGCCGCGTCTTTTATATCTTCCAGATCTTGATAGAAGAGCTGTTTTTTGGCAGCATGCCATTCCCTTCGGTCTTATGTATACGTCTCATCAGACCAACCTTCTGCAAAGAACCGGATTTGCGGATTGTCACTCGTAATCGTAAGCTCGAGATTTTTACAGCGCCCAAAAAACTAAGTCGCGGGAACCACAGACGCTCAAAGAATACAAAATCGATACGTAGGTAAAGTCAGACTAGGTTCCAGTTCAAGGCCAGTGGCGTAAATCCCGGGGGGAGGGGAAAGAGTACTGTCCCCCAAATTTTGACTGTGCCCCTCTGCCCCCCTCCTAAATGCAAAATTCCGGCCCCGAAAAAGTTGTCTTCCTCAAAGTTATGTAGGCCCTACAGAATTTCACCTCTATTCAAGACCCAAGGGTTAGATAGGCAGAGAGTCAGACGGCTACGGTGGATGGTGTTTAGAGTTGGGGCGGTGAGAAGGTAAGGGAGGAAGAGGAAGAACCTTGAGAGAATTGACTGGAAAAGGAGTGCTTTTAGTTTTGGACTTAACACCCAGTGGCGTAACGAAGGGGGCAGAGGGGGCAGCCGCCCCCGGGCACAGCACCAGAGGGGCGCAAAATTAGCTTTCAGTGGTACACAGTAGGCTAATATGGCAAGAACGATTAAAAGTCAACAAGATAATTAAAAGGGGCGCAGTCATCAACCCTTGCCCCCGGGCGCTGAAACACTTCGTTACACCACTGTAAACACCGACGCAGAGATTGTAAGAGCTGCAACTCTGTTCAGTTCATTTATGAGTTCATTGGTAAGCCATTACCTGAATTCGTCTCTCTTCACGGTCTTATAAAAGTCATGAGATCATATTACATGCAGTAAAAATTAAGAGGAAATATGAGCAGGAACTCTAAGAAACAGCCAATGCTAGTGTGCAGCGTGGGGCTCGTATTGGACCCATATAAGAATATGGGTCCAGTTTAGAGCCCAACGGGGTCCCATCGAACGTTTTTGGGCATGCTGGCAGAGAAAGTCGAGAACAAAGTAAAAGTTTGATTCAAATAGTTAGTAGTATGGGGCCATCGATTTGTTTTCAAAAGGGCCTTGACAAATTTAAGTGTAAGTATAATAATGCTAATAAATATTACTGCTAGTAGTATTACTGCGGCTGCTGCTGCTGATGATGATACCGGTCTCTTCACAGCTGTTCTAAAAAAAATTGGGGCCTGTTTTACATAGGTTGCTCCCTCCAAGGAAATCAGCTATACCTATCATGCCCTTCGCCCACGGTCTCATGACAGGGTCTTGACTCTCATTGATAATAATAATGAGGAAAACATTTTTAGGAAGAATGCTGTACTCCTATTGATTTTGTATTTGTCTTACGACGTCTGTACAACGGAGTGGGGCTGTTCTGCAACCGGTTTAATAAAGAATATACTTACTTACTTACTACTTACTTACTTACTTCTTACCACGGTCTTCATTCCTTCCTTCCTTACTTACTTGACTTACTTATTGAAAATAATTACTGACTTACAACTTATTCCTTCCTTCCTTTAGAATGTTGTGTTCCTATTGATTTTGTATTTGTCTTACGATGTCTGTACATCTTACTCATTTTACTTTTACTTCCTTCTCCTTGCTTCCTTCTTACTTTTACTTACTTACTTACTTACTTACTTACTTACTTACTTAGCAAACACATATGACAAAATAAAAGGACACGAAGAACTTATCACAGCAATAACTCGCGTCATCTGAACTTTTTATCGTCGCTTTCCACGGGATTGAAATTGCGGGCAAGCTGCGTGATCTGTGAACGAAGAAAGGGACTGTTCTCCTGGGATTAGATAATATACACCCACTGCATGATGTCTAGACAAATAGATTGCCTGCGTAGGGTTAGAATACAGACCCACTTCGTGATATGTAAACAAAGACCTTTCCTTCTTTGGTGAGTATTATTTGGTCGCCCCAGTGCGTGATACGGAGGCAAACAAGAGCATTTCTTCTTATGGGTATGGGTCTTTTACGTGTTATGTAAATAATCAATTGGCTTGGTTCGTAAGAGGTCTCGGGCAAGTTGTCGGTTGGCGATATAAAAGTCAATTAGCATTCGACGAGACGTGTTTTCATTGACGGCCGATTTTAAGGACGCTCGCTTGTTGTTCAAGAGCCAGTCATAGGATTCGTTGATCAAGCCAAACGGTGGAGAGGAGGGAGGTCCGCAACTTCGCACGCGGTCAGCGATAAGTCCCATGAGGGAAGAACGCCCGAGAAAGAGAGAAGTGGAAACAAAGAAAGGAGATACAGGGTAGCAACAGTGTCGGAGATGTTAGCGAAAGAGAGAAGGATGCATGGAAAGGAAGCTGGAAGAGGAAGGGGAGGAAGGTTGTAGCAGGATGTCAGAAGATGGAGCTAGATTCATAATAGGGATGGACATTGGCCAGAATTTCGACCTGACAATTTGCTTGAAGACTGTGTTGAATCATGGTTTTATGTGTTAGGTCAGAAGTCTCTCTTGAGGTGGCACTGGCTTCCTCTCACAGCCCGAATTCAGTTTAAAGTTCTTGTCCTATAGTCCAAATTGGGATCACATTCGTTCCCTCTCTCTTCAGTTTCTCATCGACCTCTCCGCTCCTTGGTCAGGCATACTCTTTTTGTTCCACAAGTTAGGACCACTATGGCCCAAACTAGATCTTTTGCCACTGTTGGGCCCTCCCTATGGAATGCCCGCCTCTCTACGTGTTACCATTCTTTCTGTGTCTCTTCCTACAGCATCTTAAAACCTGCTTCTTCTCTAGGGGTTCTCGCACTGAGAGCGCTACTGAATGGCCACTGCTGTGAGCGGCGCTATATAAATTAACAAATACAATACAATACAATATAAATTTGCAATTACCATTACCATTTAATGTACTGCATGCAAGATACTAAGGCAAGAAATACCAAGAAAGACTAGACTGAATGAACATCACCGCAAGATAAACAAAGATACACGAAGACAAACGAAGAAAATGACGATATGACAAGTGACCACACAGAATAGAGGTAATCTATTTGCATCCATCGACTATAATATATGGGCGACGTCAAAAATTCATGATGTTGTTGCTGCTGTCATTGATGATGATTACGACGATGATAAGGATGATGACGACGACGACGATGATGATGCATACATGATTTATACACGTCTCTGCATCTCTTTCTATTTACGCATTTGTATTTCTGTATATGTGTATACAATATTATACACATATTTAGGACCATAATGACGACAATGATGATATAAACAATTAAACATGTAGGCCAAATATATGCAGCAAACATGCATATATTTATGAATATATCCATAGAAAGAAAATACATGTACTATAGAGAAGGCGAGGAAGAGACAGAGAGAGAGAGACACAGAGAGAGACAGACAGACAGGCAGACAGACATACAGACACAGAGAGAGACATACATACAGACAGACAGATATATATATATATAGACAGACAGAGACAGAGACAGGAGACAGAGACAGAGACAGAGAGAGACATAGAGACAGCGAGAGACAGACAGAGACAAAGACAAAGACTGAGACAGATACAGAAAGACAGAAAGACAGAGAGATAGGGAGATAGGGAGAGATAGAGATAGGCACTGGACTTAATCTAAATCTGCGACGGCCATATTGCTGCGCTTAGTGAGGCACTCAGAGTCCTAACAGCAACAGCAACAGCGCCGTCTGAGTATAGACGAATGATGGGAAGGCAATCGAGTGGAGCCATCTTCAATACTGCAGACCTCAATATCGACTGCCATAAAACAACTCTTAACCTGACACTAATGCAGCGCATAACTGTTGACATAAAATCATATCGGTCTATACCAGATGTTTGTATCATGTACATGCACATTGCACATGTATGTAAGTATGTATATATGCATACATATATATGTATGTGTGTGAATATATGCACGTATGTATAGTATACATGTATGTATGCATGTATGCATACATGTATGTACGTATGTATGAACGTATGCATATATGTATGAACTCATGCACGTATATATGCATGCATGCCTGTATGTATATATGTCTATATGTATGTCTATGTATGTATGTATGTCTGCATGTATGGCATTGTATGCAGGCGTGTATGTATGTATGTATGTATGTATAGTATTGTAGCCTATGTTTGTACATTGCATAAATTTGCTTGTTTGTATGTTTTGCATATATGTTTCTTGCACGTATGTATATAAGAGAGACTGTGTACTTACAGTTAATGCTACTGAATACTTAATGTAATTCTATTCGATATTTATAAATTGTCTCAATAATATTTTGCTTTGCAACATTGCTGCATAAAGCTGTGTGTAATATTTTGAGTCTTCTCAATTATAACTTTTAGTTGTCAACTGACAATTTGAATCATCACGATTTTGTTTTCTTTTTATTATTATGTATTGAAAACATCATGTTACAAAAATGGGCAAATGAGTTGGAAAGAAGAAAATAAACAGACAACAGAAATGCAATACAGACAATAATGAAAACACATAAAACAGATGTTCATATATGTATGGGCATAGTTATAAGCACTCACTGTGACTCACATGCATATGTTGAATTCATAGGCGGAGACTTGGTCTTGGGTTTGGGGGGACCGGTGAAGGAGCGGCCGAAGGACGATAGGCGAGGCGCGCAGCGCCGAGTAGGGGAGGGGTTTGGGAGGAAGGTGTGCCCCTCCCCTATTTAATTTTTTTTAAATTTCCACACTGTAATGGTAGCATTTTAAGCTGTCATCTGAAAAATTGCTCTATAATTTGAGTGCTGATAGGAAGCAGCTGTCACTCGTAGTAACATGTAGTTTGAGTCCTGTTTGAGTCTGGGGAGGGTTTGGGGAGGGGATGTGCCCCCTCCCCTATTTAAATTTTTGAATTTCCACACTGTAATGGTAGCATTTTAAGCTGTCATCTGAACACAATTGCTTTATTATTTGAGTGCTGATAAGAACCAGCTGTCTCTCGCAGTTATTATTATTATATCCTATTCATGAAATATTTCAGAAATATTGGAGGGGATATAAGCAGCTCCGTACCCCACCTCAAGTTTGGGGGGGTCGTCCCCCTGTCCCCCCTAAGTTTCCGCCCCTGGTTGTATTGTATTGTATTTGATCATTTATAAAGCGCGCTTCTCATAGCGTTTCAGAAGCGCTCCAAGTGCGAGGTACTCCGAGAGAAAAGGAAGGTTTTAAGGTGAGAGAAAGAGGTAGAGATGTTACCAGAGAGGATTGTAGAGCGTAGAGAAGGATGAAGTCCATTCCATAGAGAGGGACCTATGCGGGCAAAGGATTTGAATTGAGCCATTGCGGTCCTAAAACGGGGAACGAAAAGGTCAAGCCGGTCAGAGGATCTGAGAGGACGCAATGACGTGGCAGAGAGGGGGCGGAGAATTTGGTGACAAAGATATTTTGGAGCAAGACCCAGTTGAGATTATGACGAAAATGAAAACTTTAAATTGGATGCGCACAGAGAGAGGTAGCCAATGAAGTTGTTCAGCCATAAATGTAGGGATGTGATAGAATCGAGGAAGGCGAGCTATAGAATGATATAAGTCTGACAGTAGCATTCAGTACGGACTGCAGAGGAGAAAGACGAATCTTGGGTAAGCCAGACAGGAGAGAATTGCAATAGTCAATTCGAGAACTGACAAAAGCATGGACAATTGAGGTGAAGGTAGAGGAAGAAACAGATCTGCGAATAGCCCTGAGACACCTTAGTTGGAAGTAAGAAGAGGGGTAAGCTTCGATGTGTGTTCAGTGAAGGTGAGAGAGCTATTTAGGGTTATGTGGATTAATTAGGCAGTTATATATATGTATGGGGATAGTTAGGCAGTCACTTACATGTACAGGAAAAGTTAGGCAGTCACAGTCGTATGGGCATAGTTAGGCATTCACATACATACATGGGGAAAAGTTATGCAGTCACATATATTTATGGAAATAGTTAGGCAGTCACAAACATGAAAAGTAAAAGTTTGGCAGGCAGTCACATACATGTATGGGCATGTTTAGGCAGTCGCAAACATGCATGTCATAGTTAGGCAGTCACATACATGTATGGGCAGTGGGCACAGTAAAGCAGTCGAGAGTCTGATTTAGTCTTCACCGCTTCCGATTTCGTGCCATTGTTTCAATAACAACCATTCCAAATAATTATGGCCTGCCAGTCCACGTGCTAAATAACCCATCCCACGCGTTGTTGCGCCTACATCCGTCCTAGAATAATTTGTTCAAATATAAACAAATGGTCAACAGCAACGACAACAAAAAACAACAGAGGGCGGTCGGCCATTAACCCACACCTATCCCACCCATCGCATCCGTCCTATGCAACCACCAACTCACAGATTAGCGATGGCGCGTGCGACACATTCGCTGCGCCCACGCCTCACGGTCGCTGTCTATAGCGTCGAATTTTGGCATAATTATTGTTGATGCGTGTTGAGTGCATGGAGTGGTTGAGTTAATATGAATTATTTAGGGAGACAGCGAGAATACCGAAGAGATATGTAATGCAGTCGACATCTAACGGTGACCTCTGAAAATGGAAGGTCACCAATCGACATGGAAAGGGGGTTAATCAGAACCGTCATCCGGGAAAAGCAACATCGCATTCAGGCGATGCAAGCAGGCACTCAATACCAACTGATGCATAGAAAGATAGGCGGCTGTAAAACCACGGCAGGGAGCTATGATAACGACGCTATAAATGATATTAAATTATTAAAAAAATACATTAAATGACATGAATTATCAATACAAATTGAAGTAGCCTACAATAAAAATTGAAGTACAATTAAATCACACTTTACTTGGTGACAGACAAACCGCGCCTCAGATCCGCTCTTTAACGTAGCACTAATGGCAACACAATAATTGTGCTATAATTATAATTTAATATTAAATTGGATCTGGTATTAGCTTAGGGCCTTGTCTACTCCTCCCACGTTTGTGTGGAATTCAGATCACATAAATTTTATGCAGGCGTACTAGTAATTCTATATATCAGTGCACTTAACATAGTAGGCCTATCTTAAAAGTAGTTTACGTAACATCAGTTCACATGATGTCAAACAGGTTTCAAACATTCTTTTAAACATTTTAAACGCCTTAAGAAATATGAATGCACGTACGAACCTCTTGTGGCGGCACATCAAACGAAACGGTTCTCAGGTCGACTTTTGTGTAGGAGTCAGTGCAAGGAATGATGAAGAAAAGACCTGAAAAGAAGTTTAAATTTAGCTCTCCTTACGAACAGTCAGCTTACCATAATCATCATCTCCAGTCCAACAACTGTAACAACCTCCGAGGAGTTCTTGCCAGTGGCGCCTTTATTGTAAGGTGTTCTTGAAAAGGCGCTGTAGAAATTGACAAATACAACGTTGACAGCGATGTTAGTCTTCGTTATGTTGGAGGTGTAATAGTAAACGTAATCGTAAATCTAAATCCATAAAGTGCTACTCTAAAGCTAAGCGCAGGGCACCAGCTTATTCACGAGCGCTGCGTCGTATCAGAGGGGTTGTCCATGTCAAGTAATGATCCGAGTTGCCAGAGAAATCAGAGAGAGGAGGTGGAGAAGCTTCTGGGAGGCTATCGTGGTAGTTGAGTTGATCGTGGTAAGGGGTTGTGGTGCTCGTATGTTTTCCACGAAGGTACAATGTCGGCTGCGCTTCCGAGCTGGACCTAAAGGCACTGTTAGGTTACATTACATTACATGGCATCATGGTGCATTACATCGAATGATATCACATTGCAAGAGATTGCTTTATAATGCATTGCAGTGCGTTACAACAATTCGCAGCACATCATATCACATTACATTGCGTTATATTGCTGACTTTATTTAAGGGCTTGATCTCCCATTGCTGGCGACGACTGAACTGTCAGAAAAACAACAACAACATCATCATCATCATCCTCATCATCCTCATCCTCATCCTCATCATAATCATCATCATCATCATCATCATCATCATCACCATCATCACCACCATCACCATCACCATCACCATCATCATCATCATCACCATCATCATTGTCATCATCATCATCAGCAGCAGCAGCAGCAGCAACAACAACAGAACAACACCAATGAGAGTGAATAGACGGTTAAGATGACTAAACAAAAAGACTAAAGTTTTCGAAAACAAATTCCGTTCAGATAAGACGCAAAAGCAGCTGAAGTCATTACAGTCACTACACGCAAACAAACAATCGTTATCACGCAGCAGAATTAAGCTTACACGGTCCGAATGAGTCGTCATTTATTTAGCGCCAAATAAGGCATCACCTTAGGAAATGCGCGGATTTTGAGCAGTGAATTCACAGTTAAAATGAGTGGTATAGTATGAGAAATGTATAGCTACGTAACACAACCCGAAGCCGAGGATAAAATAGCGCTATACAAAAAGGAGAAGAAATGCTGAGAAGAAACGGCTGGAGCGGTGATTTGGTGTTGGTGGCCAAACGTAATAGTAACGACGCTTAAATATTGAACAGACCCTTATAATATAATGTGTATGTGGGCAATGGGCATATATGCAAGTCAAAGTATGTATGTATGTAATTATGTATGTAATTATGTAATTATGTATGTATGTATGCATGTATGTATGTATGTATGTATGTAACTATGTATGTATGTATGTATGTATGTATGTATGTATGTATGTATGTGTGTATGTATGTATGCATGTATGTATGTATGTATGTAATTATGTATGTGTGCATGCATATATGCATAATATGTATGTATGTATATATGAATACATGTGTAATATGCATGTATGTATGTGAGTATGTATGTATGTATATTATATATATATGTATATATATAAGCGGGTTCGCTTCCCGGTCGGGTCGGATTATCAGAGATTAATTTCTCGGATCTTTACTGCGGGTGGCTCGGTCGCATTATAAACGTGGAGTACAATACAACACAATATACTGGGGCGCGGTGGTATAGGGGTATGTTCGGTGCCTTGCAGCTGGAGGGTTGCGGGTTCGAATCCACCTCAAAGCCGCCGCGTAGGGATCCTGGGCAAGTCCTTCACTCGCAAATGCTCATGCGCTTCGGCGTGAAACTCCGATTCAGCGTTCGCGCAGTAGTCGGGAGCGCCTCTGAATGGGAAATCTGGTTGGGGCGCTATAACAAGTGTTCAAATACAATACAATACAATATATGCATTTGGGTGAGTATGTATGTATGCGTGCATGTATGAATGTATGTATGTATCTATATGTATGATGGTATAGAACTATAGATGTATAGATGAATAATAAATTGCATGCGTATATATTTGTAATAGGCGGTTGCATTTAACAGTTTCTGCTGTGTACTCCTGACTTCGGCCATTGTCCTAATACTTTATAGTTATTCAATAGACAATCAGCCGTGACATCATTGGCACCGTAAACAATGAACAGCGTCTCTAATCGTAATCGGAGTCGAACCCCATTCAGAACATTGATACAATTTGCCACTAGAGGGTTCTAAAGGTCACGAAGGTCAACCTGGACAGGTCAAACGTTGGCGCCTGGTCTCCGGGAATTGACGAGGGTTACAGGCGGGGCGAGAAACAGCGAGTCGAATCGAGTGAGCTTGTACAGCGCGGGTTATAAGGGTTGACCCGTCTGGTCGGATTTTATGTCAGTACGACCCCGGACCAGAACGGCGATAAATTGATGGAGCGACTGGGCGAATCGGTTTATCGTCGGAGGCAGAGGTGATAAACGCTCTGTTTATCCGTATCCAGAATCCATGAACAGTCGTCTACAGCCTATTGTTGTTGCGGAGCAGAGTTAGAGGTGCAGTTGCTGTGGCCAGCGGCGGTCAATTGTAACGCTTGATTGCTCAATCAATCCACTTTATAGCAGAGATGTCAAACTCAAATGTGCTAGTGCTACTCTAAATATAATCATGTGTATTGTAAATGTATAATTGAATGAATGAATAGAGGAATTAGTGAGTAAGAAGAGAAGAGAATAGCCTATGTTGAGAGAAGAGAGTAGGTGTTTAAGTTAGCTTGGGAGGCAGCTGAGTGTCTAAACTGCTAGCGACTTCATACTTCTTAGCAGCGGTGGGTGTGGCCACTGTTCACCCTCGCAGTCTGATCGTCCGACTTACAGTATAGGGTGAACATGGGCGTAGCCAGAAAAAAATTTGGGGGGTTTAAGATTTCGGGAGGGGTTTAACATTGGAAATGGTCGCAAAAGTTCAGTTTTTTTGTATTTTGCATGTAAAAGCATGTAAAAAATGTTTGGAAACTTATTTGGGGGGGGGGGTTGAACCCGTAAAGCCCCCACATAAATACGCCCATGATGGTCAATATATTCAATCTCTTGCTAGAAGGGCAATATTATGTGCTACTAAATCGATGAAAGTTTTTCTTCGTCTCATAACCAACAATCTATTCTGACGACAATCGTTTGCATCAGGCTTTGCGTCATTAATCCTATTGACTTCCAATCGATTCTACTGGTCACCATGGTAACTGATTTCAGTAACAACAGCTGCCTGCTGCTGCAGCAGCTGTTCCATCGACTGCTGTTGTCAAGTGGTCAACAGAAAGATCACGTAGCATCCTAGAAGATGACTCCAACAGTTCTCTTCGTTCTGCAAAACACCTTGGTTCCAGCGCCGCATTTAGACTAGGTGAGGCCCTAACTTGCCCCTATGCTATATGAAGTTGGAGGCCCCTTGTTAAAAAATTTACACCAGAAGATACAACAAAACTTGAAAATATAAACTTATGTTAAAAATTAAATAAAACGACCATCTCTTAAATGGACATAATGTCCTAAACAGATTGTCACCAACTCTTAGTGACCTATCTCAAGCACTTTTCCTTACCGCTAAATATAGATCGCTCAACGTTTACTAAACTGTTGTTACAATTAAATTGACACAGTTATTTTGAACGTTTCTTCTTATTTCAAACACTTATATGTTTGACAACCTACACTGGCTACTCCTTTCGGCTCGTATTCAACTTAAAGTCCTTGTACATATCTACCGATCCTTTTATGGCTTAGCCCCTAAATACCTCTCTGATCTCATCCGCCTTCTGACTTCACCCTTCTCACTTCGACCCCTGCGCTCACTTGACCGACTTGAACTCCTTGTCCCGCGGGCGAGGATTGTCATGACCAAATCTCGTGCCTTTGCTTTTATTGTTCCCACTCTACGGAACCAACTTCCTCCCATGACTCGCTCATTGCTTCAAGTTGGGGGCCTCCCTGCATCCTTTCGCGGCTTAAAGAGTATACAGACAGTCTTATTTTCTCGGGGTCTCTCGCACTGCACGGGAGCGACTCAGATTGGTTCAGCACTGTGAGTGGCGCTATATAAATTTACAGATACAATTCAATACAAAAAGCCTCTTAATTAATTAATAGCAAGCCTAGCAAGGCATTTAAAGTGAAAATTCAAATTATTTTCAAATGAAAATGCATTTACTGATGACATATTCATCATTTGGTTGGCTTCATCTCTGTCGTAGATTTTGCCCTGATAACAATACTTAAATGTAATTTTTAAACCAATTTTAACATTCATCAATATACATACAAATATTTTGGTCCCCTGAGGATTGTGATACCCCGAGCTGTAGCTTTTTTCTGGCTTAGTGGTAAATTCGGCACTGCCTGGTTCCATCCCAAACTGGAGACTTGCCGTTCGTTATTGCTTTCGATATTATATACATGAGGTGGACTACTGTGGCGCCAATAGCTTAACCATAACCATCATCATTAGCTTGACGACAAGCATACCTCTCAGAGCCAGACTAATGGACGCCCACGCATATAGAACCGATAGTCGGAAAGAGCAGGACGCTGGACGTTGACCGACCGACAGCTAGAGCGTCACATATAGGCAGAAGGACAGAGACGGAGAGATGTAGAGACGTAGAGATCCTAGAAAGAAGACTGAGATAGGTATAGACAGAGAGACAGACAGACAGATAGATAGAGACGACTATGGAGTGAGAAAGAGAGAGAAAGAGAAAGACAGGGACAGAGACAGAGAGACGAAGAAAGGAAGCTAAGTGAGTACATGAGTGTTTCCGACTAAAGAGAGAGAGAGAGAGAGAGAGAGAGAGAGAGAGAGAGAGAGAGAGAGAGAGAGAGAGAGAGAGAGAGAGAGAGAGAGAGAGAGAGAGAGACAGAGAGAGAGACACACACAGAGACAGAGAGACAGACACAGACAGAGACACAGAGAAATAGAGAGACAGAGAAATAGAGACAGATAGAGAGACAGACAGAGAGAGAGACATACAGACAGACAGAGAAAAAAGAGAGAGAGAAAGAGAGACAGAGAGACAGACACAGAGAGAGACGCAGAGAAATAGAGAGACAGAGAAATAGAGACAGAAAGAGAGACAGACACGGAGACAGAGACAGAGACACAGACAGACAGACAGACAGACAGACAGAGAAAGAGACAGAGACACAGAGACACAGACACAGAGAGACACAGACACAGACACAGACACAGACAGAGAGACAGACAGAGAAAAGAGACAGACAGAGACAGAGAGAGAGAGAGATAGAGAGACAAAGCGACAGAGAAACAGAGTAACACGAAGAAAGGAAGCTATATATAGTAAATGTACATAATTTTATATAATACTAGCAATTTTTACCCGGCGTTCGCCCGGGTTTTCCCCAGGCGTAATTTTTAACGGCTGCAAATAAAGGCTACTTACTTACTATATTTGCTGATGGGCTTCAAATATTTAAAAAAATGTCCATATATCTGAATGGAAACGATACTGCACGGGTTATCTCTACCTTATAATTATAGGCAATATTATTATTTTGTTCCCCGTTCTTTACGGTTTATCTCTACCTGAAATAGGCGTATTATTTTGTTCCCCGTACTACACGGGTTATTTCTAAATTATAATAGGCGTATTATTTGCCGTTGGCCAGCGTGACGTAAGATTGCATATTTAGCCGCGTGACGTAATTTAAGATTGCATATTAATTTTAGTGACGTGGACAAATGGGCATGCTTATAATGTCCATAAATCGGAATTGAAAGCAAATTATGAGCTGAAAGTAATTGGGATGAGATAGAAATTCGAATAGCTAAAGTAAGTTTCGAGTTGCTTTGACCTAGAAAATCGGCAATGGCCGTGGTTGCAAAAATGTGAGCTTAGTGTAATTAGGTCACCAAATCTGTAAATGGTTGCGCTGACCTAGAAATTCGCCCGTGGCGACTTCTGATTGGTTGCTAGATGCTCCGTGTGACGTAAGATTGCTTATTAAGCATGCGTGACGTGAACAAATGGCCTTACTATGGGCGGTATTGAAATAAGCTCGCTGAAAAGTTAAATTTAAAATGGCCATATATCGGCGTTTAAATAAAATTGCGAACTGAAAATAGTCGCGTTGACCTAGACGTTGCGTAATAATGCTTTGTAAATTTTTTCAACTCGCTAAACCGTTCCGTTTCGGAGCCTTTAGCCGGACAGCGATGCATTGCAAACATACATACATACATACGGAAGGACAAACTTTAAGAATTATAGTATAAGATAAATCTTCCGACTATTGAGAGAGAAACAGAGAAACAGAGACCGAGACAGACAGAGACAGAAACAGACAGAGATAGAGAGACGAAGAAAGGAGGCTATGTGTGTAAATAAGTATTTCAGACTACTCTATCAAACATGGTCTTAGTTACTGCATGCGGCATGCAATCGCTTCTTCTCTTAAACTTTTTTGATGAGTAGTTCGACATTCGTCATCGTTGAGAATGATGTACAGTACGCTACGCATAGCTTCGTGAATGGAATCTTCAATTTCAAACGGTGATTCAATTCACGACGTTCATTTGCTCAGAGGTGGTGGATCTCCAGATTTTTGCAAATCTAAAACCGATGTCTAATAGTCTATCTGTCGAATCTATATCCGATATAAATCATAGCCATTTGTAATCAAGATCATATTAGCTAAAGTATTGCAGTGTTATGTTGTATGCATGCAGACACTTGCAATGTGCTATTGCAAGTGTCAGCATGCTTTAAAACCTCACAAAACTCTGCCTACGCCAGTCTAAGTTATGTTAAAGTCATTAAGAACAAAAAATTAATAAGCGAACATTAGAAAATATGTTGAAAAGGACTGGGCCGAGATCAAAGTGAGAAATGTGATACCATAGAAAAACACAATTTTGGTGACGGATCTCATTTTTAGGTGACGGGTCTACATTTTTAGGTAGGGAATCTCAACTCCAAATTTTCGGATCTCAGAATTTAACCGCAGGATTTTCGGATACTTTGCCTGTATGCTCTATTCTACTCGCTGGGCCCCAATGTTCTGTTCCACTCAAGTCTACTGTACTCTTCTCGACTCTGAAATACACTACTAAGATTATTCTAATGGCTTTTATAGATCTATCATAAGGCATTCTATATGCCAGAAATGCCTGGTTTTATACTGCGGTAGAATCTGCGATTGATTCTGCAGAAGTGGAAGAGAAATGCCTCTTCCAGGTGGAATAAGACGCTCTGATGTCATAGGAGGAGTGTGAACTGTGAAGGCGATGCTTAACTGATTTCCTGACGTGCTGATAAATAGCTGATTACACGCTTGGCTGACAAGATGATAAATGACCGAGACTGAACGATTCCGGGTGTCACATTTTGGAGGGAATGATCGGCCGAATGATTAGCCCGTCATTGTTCAATGTCCCATCTAAAGCAGATGAATGACGTCTCTCTATACATCTCGGAACAACCCATCCACAAAACATCCCGGACATCTCTACACAAGTTCGTTTCCTGTTTATATCTGTCTATCTATCTATCTGTATCTCTCTCTGTTTGGCTTTCTGTCTCTGGCTGAATATGTCTGTCTGTCCATCGATATCTGTCTGTCTGTTTGTCTGTCTGACTATCTATATATCTCTGTCTGTCTTCTGTTTATCTCTGCCTGCCTGTCTGTCTGTCTGTCTATTTATCTGTCTATATATATCTACCTGTCTGTTTATCGGTCTCTCTCTATCTCTCTGACTATCTGCCAGTTTATCTGTCTATCTGTCTGTCTGGATAACCTTATGTTTGTCTGTCTGCCTGTCTGTGTGGCAATGTCTGTCTGCGTTAAACAGAACTTCGTGCACAGTGTCAATCTATTTGCATGTCTCCATGCCGGTGTGTCCGCCCATCGTGCTGCATATCTATGTTTCTGCCTGTCTATCTCTCTGTTTATCTTTGTGCCTGCCTATCTATCTGCGTGTCTGTGTATATGTATGTCAATCTATCAATTTGCCTTTCTATCGATATACCTGTCCATCTGTCTACTTGGCCGCTTGTCTATGCATCTGTCTGCCTCTATGCCTGTCTATAGGTTCTGAAACCTAATACAATGCACAACTCAATACAACTGATATTTGATTATGCCCTTGCCAAGTTTAGAAGTGCGCATTTAATCCAGGCAACAAGAAACCTTGTGAACCGTAAACACAGTCTGGAAGAATCAACTTTACAGTTTGGAAGTTACGAGCCTGAGAAAGTAATGTAATGTAACAAGACATTTATAAAGCGCCACTTAAGAGCCATTCAGAAGCGCTCAACACGTGGCCATCAAACAGCTGAAAAAGTGCGCTTTTAAGAGTCTAGAGAAAACAATATAGCCACATGCATGATGCAGCATTAAAGTAAAGAGTTTGAAGTCGAGTGATCATCGACTCATGGGCCTTCTCCAAAGCTTCTAAAGCTGATGCTGAGGTCTGACTCAATGGCAATGTGTCGACTTCTCTGCAGCAATATTATTAGTCAGATGAATCGGAGCAGAGCGGGTACATGCAATAGTATGTGTCCACACGTTGCCGTAAAAATATAAGGACAAAGTGGTCTACGCACCTTTTCCACAGTGTGATATTATAGGCGATTAGAATAAGATGGATACGCACGGTGAATATGAATGTGTGTGTGTATCATTCATTCATGTATGTCGAACATTTATATAGCGCCCCTTCAAGAAACCTACTCAGAGGCGCTTTCAACTTCAGCACGGCTAAAAGAAGAGCAGTCTTAAGGTGAGAGAAGAACACAAGAGAGAAGGTACATAAAGATGAGAATGAACGAGCACGCAATGAATCAGGGCTTACACGCCGAATCGCCACCTATCCGTATGTGCAGGTGTGTTTATGTCTGTGCGTATGAGTGCGTATGTATGTCTGTGTGTATGTGTGCGCGTGTGTGTGTGTGTGTGTATATATGTCTGTGTGTATGTGCGTGTGTGTGTGTGTGTGTGTATGTGTGTGCGTGTGTGTGTGAAGTCGTAGGCTATTAAATCGAGGATCGTGATTTAAAGAATGGCAGACTGAAGCTGATTGACAGATTGCCTGCCCTGTGAGCATGCCATCGGCTAATCCTTTCTGAAAGTCCCGTGGCTGCACTCTTTCCCTAGGTCATGACCTGGAGTCTTACGCTTCCCTTTGTCGCCTCAGAGGTCCTGATGTCAAGAGGCAAAGCATTGGAGCTTATGCATCCAGAGATCAGCGGATTCGAGTCAAAGTAAAACAGATTTCTCGGAACCTTTTGATATCGTCTTAAAAGGTATCATATAACTATCGAAGTTATTAACATTTATACGAACAGATATAGATACGAGTTCAGTATACAAAAATATACTATACCTGCCATGTATATAATATTTACTGAAGCTTTCTTAACCAAGCTCAAAACTGTACTTTTTGGCCGTTCTGGAGTCGGGAGCGCCTCTGAGTAGTCCTCTGGAAGGGGCACTATATAAATTTATGAATGAATGAATGAATATACACGTTTGAGTCCATGATGATGATGATGATGATGATGATGATGATGATGATGATGATGATGATGATGATGATGATGATGATGATGATGACGACGACGACGATGACGACGGTGATACTGATGATGATAATAGTGATGACGATTAAGATGATGATCAACTATGGCGGCTTCAGTGAAAGAATAAATTCTCTTAACCGGGCTTTTCTCCAGAAGAGAAAAGTCCAATTCTTCTCGAGACAATCTTGCAGACGACATTTTCAAATGACATATAGAAAAAAATCCTAAGCAATAATTATTGCGAGTCCTTACGTGACAGATTGCTTTGCTCCGGAAAACCGCATCTTCAAAGAAAAGTACAGAGATAATTCTATGTAAATATGCAGGTGCTCTTCGCATATGACGTGTTCGGTGTCTCGGAGGATTTGAACGCATTTCTACTTTTGCAATAACAGCTTTCTAGCCAGGTGAAAGGTCTCAGGGAGACGTCGACAGCTATCAACTGCTGCTTTTGGACGTCGTCTATGTTATTAAGAAAGAGCTTTCATTTGGCTAATGGCTTCCCCGCCTCAGCTGAAAAATATGCGAAGACGGGTCGGCGTTCTCCTGGGCGCATCGAAGTCGCATAATGCATAATTCCCGACACACACGACTGCATTACCTGCAGTGCAACATGCGCTCATACATAAACGAACAACCAAATTATACATGTATACCTATTCATGTATGTAAGCATGTGCGCATGTATGCTTGTTGCGTTGATGCTTGTTTGTTTAGTTTTTATATATTTTATTTATTGTTTTTTAATTTTTATTTATCTTTTTTTGTACAGGATCGGTCTTACGGCCGAACAAGGTGTAGAGCTAGGAAATGTCGTTGCCAAGGGTTTAGAGAAAGCGTCAAGAATTTCCAGCCCAACGTGTTCCTGGTTTAAATGTCTCCAATAATGACAAGAATAAGTGGCGATAATAATCGACAATTTCAATAGTTTTCTTGTTCGACAACTAAGGATCAGCTGGACTTAATAATGCGCTTGCTATTAGCGTTGCTGGCTTTGCTGCATCTGTAATCGTTGCCTGTCAACTTTGACAAATGCTGCAAATGAAGTAGCAAGCGGTCGACGTAACCCTGTTGCAACAGAGGTGATGAGTTTAAAATGGAGCAGACGAGAGACGGACTGAGTGAGCGCGGTCTGATGAAGTTTTCTTTCATTTGCATCTTGGATGTTTGAATGCACGGCAGCGGAGGACATCAGACAATAATTGCCTCATGCAATGCAGAAACCAACCCGTAAAGAAATCTACTCAGACGATCACATACTTAGACGCGATGGACTTAGTGCAGAGGTGTCAAACTTTTTCTAATGGCTGGCAAGTGGCAATACTTTCTAGGAAGTGGCTGGCCAGGGTGCTGAAGGCACCTGAGTAAAATGGGATATATAGGGATCTGTAAGTCCCAAGAATTTTTTTGTAAAATTAAATCTTAAATGGTGAATTTTTATAGCATACAAACAGTCAAATTATAGGCTTAAAAATCTTAATTTTGATCTTCATTATCTTCATTATCTGTCACAAACAGCACATAAAACTCATTAAGGGTTAAAAGGACTAATTATTTTGAACTTTTATTATCAAATTGTGCAGTCTTTAGACAAGGCTCCGCGGGCCAGAAAATTATCGCCCGAGGGACAGAAATGGCCCGCGGGCCAGGTCTTTGACACCCCTGACTTAATGGATCTCTTCTCTGAATAAATGAAGCCTGGTAAAAAAAGTGCTAAAAATAAATACTTTAATCGCTCAAGTTTAACAGTTGAAACTGGTTCGACAATTTGAACACCCTATTCAAACAAAGCGGTCTTTTGCTCATGCTTACTGTCTGGACGAAAAACAAGTTTTGATGGCTAAAAATATTCACCAGACCACTAGGACACCAAATTAAAAGACTTAATGAGCCTTCTAGAAGAACTTTCGACTGCATGGATAACGGTGTTGAAATTTTTCCCGCAAGGTCCAGGAATCAAATCTCAATATTTTGCTCATAGACAATATGCCAACAGTTGATTGACTCTTTCGACAATGTTGATCCCTATAGGTAATTTGCTAGCCACCTGTTAATTGCTAGTTATAGATCAAATGATAGGCACAGGTCCAAGGCTAGCGGTAAATGATAGCTATAGGCATTATAGTGCTGCTAATACTACTTCAAGTATAAAATATCACTGCTAACAATACTGTAACCACTACCACCACATTATAGTATACTACTACCGCTACTACTAGTACTGATACTATTTTTGTTCTTGTTTTGATAATATTTCTGTCATTGTTATTGTTATTGTCATCGCAATTGTCATTGCTATTCTTAGTCAGAGACTACCGTATATCGAAAGCTCTAGACATGGAAGATGCGTTCAGACATTTAATGGCGGTTTATCCGCGTTTATTGAATTTTGTCGCAAAGACCTGATCTGTATAAAACGAAGTCTTCGTTTCAATGTATAGAGTCAAGAAAATTGGAAGCGAAACTTCACACGAATAGACTATATATCGTAGCGCAAAATCGATTCCCAGTTCAACGATAAAACAACATTGTTTCATCAAATCGATTTAAGTTTTTAATGACATCATAGGTTGAAGACGTCGATAGAAAAACTTTCCCATTTTGCTCAGTCCGTCCACAACGTGAAAGAGGTTTATTTAAACAGCTACAGAATTCATGCATATTGCCAGTCGATCCACCTATAGATCGAATCACAAATGTACCTATGATCAAAGGAAGATTGCTTAAAAAGTAGCATACTGCTCAAAGCACGAGAAGGCATTGTCATACGGGATGGAGAACTTTTCCTTCCTACTACTCACAGCATGAGCAGTTGAGCTGCATGAGCAGCTCTCGTGAATAAGCCAGCGCTCGTGAATAAGCTGATGCCCCAGCGCTCATGAATAAGCTGGTGCCCTACGCTTGGCTTTCGAGTGGCGCTTTAGAAGTTTGGAGATTACGATTACGATTACGATTGAACAGACAGTATAGGCCTACCTTAATGCATTCTAGGATCGTACCTACTACCCCGGCTCGTACCATGGGAGGAATCTTTACCGTAATCCCTTCATTGACTGGGGGTCATTCCCATGGGCAATAGGTGAGGTCCATGTGGGATATATATATGGGTCACATATGGGAATATGGGTCTTATATGGGCTCTATGTGTATGCTGATAGGTAAAAAAATCTACTAAATACATTATCTCCGGTCTATACCATATTGGTTGCCCTAACTAACATTGCCACCAGCCTATAATTCTTCCTTAGTTAGAGCAGAGATAATATTTGCTATCTCAACCCATTTAATAACTAACTGTCAGAGCTTAGACAATTTTTCCTATCTGTTACCTGTAACAAGTTGCGACCTGTCAGCTTGGTGTTGTGAATAAACGAAATTGATTGATTGATTGCATGCATGCAGTGCAGTGTGTGTCGCTCATAGCTTGAAACGTGGCAGAATGTTTGGAGGTTTTTGCGACGGTTCTTCGAGCAGAAGATTTGAGGAAGTGCATTAGTAAGCCGATACAGACCTATGCTCAGATACATAGACTTCTGTGTGCCTGTATGTGTTCGTTTGTGTGTGCGTTTGTAGACATAGAGAGACAGACAGACAGAGACAGAGACAGAGAGACAGAGAGAGACAGAGAGACAGAGACAGAGACAGAGGCAGAGACAGTGACAGAGACAGAGACAGAGACAGAGACAGACAGAGGAAGACATAGAGACAGAGAGACAGAGCCAGACATACAGAGAGAGTTACAGAGAAGGAGAGAGATGGACGTGCATATAACATGAGGAACTTCGTAGACCTACGCACCTATGGTCAGATACATATACTTCTGCATGTATGTGGATTTGGATGTGTGTCACTCTGTGTGCGTGCGTGTGTCTTTGGAGAAAGAGGGGGAGGGGAGAAGGAGAGAGCGGGTGAGAGGCAGGGAGAAAGGAGAGAGGGAGAGGGGCATACGAGAGTACATAATTATATGTGTATATGGTATGGGCTGATGATGTTTTGCGGTCTGTTAGCGTGATTCTTGATGAGATGGAATCCAATTCTGTAGTCGTTACGGCTGTACAAGGGGAGCATCAGCGACTGCGTGGCTTGGAGGAGAGAACGACGAGGAAGATGAGAAGGAGCAGGAGGAAGAGAGACAGGAGAGAGATGATGAGAGTAAGAGAGAGAGAGAGAGGGAGAGTGTGAGAGTGAGATGGAGATTGAGAGAGAGTGAGAGAGTGATAGAGAGGGGGAAAGAGAGGGAGAGAGCAAGTGAGATTGAGAGAGAGCAGGACAGAGTGAGAGTGAGATTGAGAGAGAGTGAGAGAGTGATAGAGAGGGAGAGAGGGAGAGAGAAAGTGAGAGAGAGAGAGAGTGATAGAGAGGGGAAGAGAGGGAGAGAGAAAGTGAGAGTGAGAAGGAGAGAGGACAGAGTGAGAGTGAGATTGAGAGAGAGAGAGAGTGATAGAGAGGGAGAGAGGGAGAGAGAAAGTGAGAGAGAGAGAGAGTGATAGAGAGGGGAAGAGAGGGAGAGAGAAAGTGAGAGTGAGAAGGAGAGAGGGGAGAGAGAGAGATGGGGATTGAGAGAGAGAGAGTGAGAGAGAGTGATAGAGAGAGGGAGAGAGAAAGTGAGAGTGAGAGAGAGTGTGAGAGTGAGATGGAGATTGAGAGAGAGAGTGAGAGAGTGATAGAGAGGGAGAAAGAGAGGGAGAGAGCAAGTGGGAGTGAGAGAGAGATGAAGAGGGGGAGGAAGTTGAGAAAACGGAGGAAAATCAGGTGGAGAAAGAAATGGACACGAGGAGAAAGAGCTCTATAAGCAGAGGATGAAGAGGAGGAGAGGGAGAAGGAGATGAGAAGGAGGAGGTGGGGAGGAGGAAGTGGGAAGGAGGATGGGGAGGAGGATGGGGAGGAGGAGAGGAAAAGCAGATGTGAACGGATGGCGAAGAAGGACGTGAACTGGCGAAATAGGTGAATTAGAGCAATGGAAGATAGCTCGAGAAAAAAGCGAACAGAGAGGAGATGACTGAGAAGGTGACGGAGAAGATGGAGGGAGGGAGGAAGGGAATGAAAGCTGCCGGCGAAGTCCAGATCACGCCATCTCTTGCCTGACATCGTCTTTCCATCTCCCATATCCTTCGCTTCCATCTCCACTCCACCCGTCATTGCACTTCTCAGCGACTGATTACGCCTGACTGTTCTTAATTTGATCTAACAGCCACCGACGAACAGTCACCGACAGCCCACTCTAGAACCGTAATAGCGGCGCGATATATAGCATCGACTACACCTTCAGCGGTTAAGTAGAGGCGCCAAATAAGTATTGCTAATCTTGCAGTTAATATATTTAAAGGCGTCACATAAACTGTGCTTAGTTCTGTGAAGTGGAGTCGTGTGGATGTGGTTGAGTATTAAGAGCTAATCTAGTGGCGCCACATTAATGGGATTAATCCCTAATGCGGTTGTTCAATCATTCATAAGCTTAATGATGAGGCGGAGTTACGTCTCTGCCGTGAAGGTAGTACTAATCAAAGGCTGTGCTTATAAGTGCAGGCCTACTCAGAGTCAAATGATACAGCAATATTGTGAGTGAGTTTAACGACACTATGTTACAACAAAGATCATTAGCGTCGCCCTCCTCCTTCATCCACGCTTGGGACTGGCACTGACAAAGTACGACCAATAGCGGAGTTAAATAATATTGTGAGTAATGATACAGAACAGTGCGATAAGAACCGTTTTCCCTTAAGAGACTGACATGCACCTCATTACGGTATATGGGTGAAGAAGTAATTCAGTAGTAGGGACAGTTTGCTCATGCAGGCTTTTGGTTAGAACGCACCTTGTAACACGGAGAGTACGGGTTCGAACCTTCCCTGATACAGTTACTGTGTAGGAACCTTGAGCAAGTCTTTCATTCACAATTGCTCAGCGCCATCGATGGATGCTTGGTCATTATACGGTGACATTTAGTAAATGCATAATAATGGTGAAGGTATAAGCTGAAGTATAACCCAGGGCTCTGAGTGAGGTGCATGGACAGGCTCAAGAAGAATCCCCAAAACAGTTAATCAACGTGACCAGCAATGTCGTATTGGGACATGAAAGTTAGTCCTAAGCCTAAATAAAGAAGACGGTATAAGACGAATGGATGCAGATAATCGACAACCATAAAAAGCCAACAGAATTCCATGGCAGGTGATAATCCCAACACGCAGCCTCCTCTCGAGTCAACATGGTCCACGAAACAATGAAAAATGCATACGAGCTTTCAGCCAATTGACATAAATGACTGATAAAGAAGGCTAATGTATGTATGCCATTAATCGTACAGGTGTACAGGTGTACATGTGTATATACTGATCTAGATTTGAAGATCTTCATAGTGCTCAAAGCCTCACTGATGTTGATCAAACGTTTGGATTTAAAACGGGCGCTAGGAGATTATTTATAGGAACACCGGTTGAAAGAGATTAGACTATATCCCATGTTTCGTTGGCATTTATCTTACATTTCTGTTGCATTTCTACCGATTTCTTTTATATTTATTGGCTGCATTTCTATGGCATTATTTTCTGTAACATCTCTGTGATATTTCTGTAACATCTCTGTGATATTTCTGTAACATCTCTGTGATATTTCTGTAACATCTCTGTGATATTTCTGTAACATCTCTGTGATATTTCTGTAACATCTCTGTGATATTTCTGTAACATCTCTGTGATATTTCTGTAACATCTCTGTGATATTTCTGTAACATCTCTGTCATATTTCTGTAACATCTCTGTGATATTTCTGTAACATCTCTGTGATATTTCTGTAACATATCTGTGATATTTCTGTGACATTTCTGTGGTATTTATACGGCATTTTTGTAACATTTTTTAAAATTTATGTTGATGCATGATTTTCGTGACATTTCTGTGTTGCTGCTATGACGTTTCTGTGACATTTATGCACAGTAAGAATTTCTACTTTTTTCTGCTCCATATTTTTGACATTTCTGCTTCTCGTGTGCTGCCCTTTACTCCTTAATTTGCCTATTCTTAGGCAGATGTGTCACGTCAAGTTAGTCGCATAACAGACAGAAAATTGTGTCACAGCGTAACAGGTCCTGTTTCCAAGTCATCGTCACCGAAAGAGCAGACGATGGATTTTGGCGCGGTTTTTTTTACAAAGCAGACGATGCGTTTTAGGCCGAGTTAGTCCTCTCCTCTTAGGCGCAGTTGGTCCACGCCTTATTCGTTTATAGGACACTCGACTGGATTGTCAATGGCGTGAAGGAGGAAGGAGGTACGAAGTGGACGAAGGAGGGACGAGGAAGGAGAAGAAAGAGGGAGAGAGTAGAGACGCTTTAATATTCACGTCGAACATAATCTCATATCTGAGCCCATAATCAAATCACCCGCAATGAATCAAAGACAGAACTTGGGCCATGCATAACAACATCAGACGCACAGCCACATTTGCATATATATATATATATATATATATATATATAGTATTATATACGTCTTTCATATACGCATGTATATATATATATACCTATTTGTAAGGATATAGATGAACAGAAACATGACCTGCATACAGCGACGGGCTAATGCTTATAAACAGATCGCACGCAAACAAGTCCATTTTTATCCATCTAGTTTAACTTGCGGAAATCTTGCAATCTTGCAATCTTGCTTGCTTGCTTGCTTGAGCCACAGGCTAAAAGTCAAATCTTGCGACGACTAATTCGATCACTTACAATCATTCAATCGTCATGAAACTTGGCAGATAGACTCGCCCTCGCAGACACTTCATTCTATCAAAATTTCAGCTCCCCCAAAAAGGCTAGCTTATAGAATCGGGGACTCAACTTTTCGAATCGGGGAATCCCCTTTCCCGATACGCAGCGTTGCCATTGGCCAGCGTTGCCATTGGCCGCAACAGAAACGGGTGCGCTGCCTCATTAAACGCACGCTATGTTGTAAAATGAACGCGGACTATATATTTGTAGAGGTAACTGCTTCATAAGACGCATTATAGGATACTAGATGGATATAGTAAAAACTTTGTTTTTACGGGCTGTATTTTATTATCCATCTAGTTTAACTTGCGGAAATCTTGCAATCTTGCTTGAGCCACAGGCTAAAAAGTCAAATCTTGCGACGACTAATTCGATCACTTACAATCATTCAATCGTCGTGAAACTTGGCAGATAGACTCGACCTCGCAGACACTTCATTCTATAAAAATTTCAGCTCCCCAAAAAGGCTAGCTTATAGAATCGGGGACTCAACTTTTCGAATCGGGGAATCCCCTTTTCCGAAACGCAGCGTTGCCATTGGCCAGCGTTGCCATTGGCCGCAACAGAAACGGGTGCGCTGCCTCATTAAACGTGCTATGTCGTAAAATTAACGCGGACTATATATTTGTAGAGGTAACTGCTTCATAAGACCCATTATAGGATACTAGATGGATATAGTAAAAAACTTTGTTTTTACGGGCTGTATTTTATTATAACATGCAGATCAACATGCAAGATAGATGCATACAGTGTGCCAGACACTTGAACAGACGCTTACACCGCAAGGTGCAAAGATATACATGGACGTAAACATATCTTGCTTCTGTCTGAGGCTCTCTAAGGCGCTACATAAATAGCCAGATATATGAACATATTCGGTATACATACATGTGTACTATTACATACATGCATTCATTCGTGCATACATACTCATACTCCAGCGCTCGTGAATAAGCTCAGCGCTCGTGAATAAGCTGGTGCCCTGCGCTTGGCTTTCGCGTGGCGCTTTAGAAGTTTCGAGTTTACGATTACGATGACGATGTACACAAGTATCGGAAGACATTTCTTTGCACGTGACAGACAGACATAACAGAGACAAAAGATGACCAACAAAAGTACAAGCACAGTTCACTATAAGGGAAGACACAAACAGACAGACAAACAGACAGACAGACAGACAGACGGACGGACGGACGGACAGACAGGCGGACGGACAGACAGACAGACGGACAGACAGGCGAACGGATGGATGGACGGACGGACAGACAGACAGACGGATGGACAGACAGGCGGACGGACGGACGTACAGACAGACAGACGGACAGACAGACAGACGGACAGACAGGCGGACGGACAGACAGACAGACGGACAGACGGACAGACAGGCGAACGGATGGATGGACGGACGGATGGACAGACAGACAGACGAACAGAGAAAAGAAAAGAGAAAGAGCCATAGAAATGCGAAGAGTCAGATAATGGGACGCGTATAAAATCGTGTGCTCGTATGTCCAAGAAAAGACATACGATATACGGTTGATATGAGTCCAGATAAGGCAACACCTGTATCAAGGGAAGTACGGCTTTGGTTTATATTGGGAAAGGCCGAGACATTTTTGATGACCTATCGTCCAAGAAAAGACATACGATATACGGTTGATATGAGTCCAGATAAGGCAACACCTGTATCAAGGGAAGTACGGCTTTGGTTTATATTGGGAAAGGCCGAGACATTTTTGATGACCTATCGTTCTATAGTCTATACCAACCTGGTCCTTTGGCACCAACTGGCAATAGACGACCAAGCCGAAAAATAACGGCTCGTTCATATTCTTGAACAACCTGAAAATATATAATAGATTTATGTTAGCTCTGACTGAAGAAGTAACGTTCACATTATGAATAGATATATATATATATATATATATATATATATATATATATATATATATATGAACTAATAACATATGTATATATGAACATATAATAGCAGAGTATACATATGCACAGTACATGTATATGTCGACAGTCCCAGATCCATCCCACAGTACCTGCTGCTCGCAGACATTCCATCCTCTGAAACAGGTGGTCAGTGGATGAATATTTAAGCATAGGTTGACGCTTCTGATGTCGTGTAATTGTATTAGTAAATTATATAGCGCCTCCTTCAGAAAGACACTACTTCAGCGAGACTAGGTAAGAGCAGGAAATGTAAGTGGGTGATATATATAGCTTAATTTTTTAAAGAAAAATTTATATAGCGCCCCTTCAAGATTCCTACTCAGAGGCGCTCCCTGCTTTAGAGCCAAGTCCTAACCATGTCATATACCACCAATGAACGAAGTAGGCTATAGACCGAAATAGATTACGAAAACAAGGCGTTCCTACATCTGTGTGATGTAGTGTATTGCAAATTACTGAGTGTATGTAGCCTACTCATTATAGCTGAGTTGGATGGGCGTGCAAGTCGAGTCGAAGCCTCAACAAATATTTCTGCCTTTTCGGGGATTCGAATCTTCAACTTCTCAGCTGATAGTCCAGCACGCTAACCACTAGATTGTCGCGCACCTCCTCTATAGTGAGTACACTGACATAAACTGTCGGTGGGAAGGTCAGACGGCGAGGGAGAGGACTGACAGTAGTACTATTTGTTGCTAGCTGGCGCATTACAAAGGAGCTACATAAATATACGTGATTCTCCCATAGCCTAGGTTATTAATGATCACACGTCCACGCGTTTCTTTTAAAAAAAAACTGTCGGAAATTCCCAAGGTATCGATCGATGAGTCATCGCGCGCGAAAGTTCCCAACAGTTTCGATCAGTCGTCAGTTTTGATGATGAGCCGTCACACGGTCGAAAAGTTATCTCATTTTTAACTTAAAGAAAAATCTTCTGTATATAAAATGGAATACAAAACGAAAACTGTAAAACAATTACGAAACATTGCCAAAGAGAATGGCCTGGTTAGATATTCGGGACTGCGAAAAGCGGATCTCATGACATTCCTATCATCGAGACTTTTACAAAGCGTTAAGACTGTACACGAAAGCGATCTGCTAGACGCTCCAGTTCCAGACATTAAGGTTCCAACGCTTGTTCCAGGTAAGTATACACTTCCATCTAATACATGGAAATCTCGTTTTAATAATGTTTTAACTGAAGTAAAGAACGAGGTAAGGTCGAAAATTAATTCTTTTGCGGATTGGTTGGTTAATTACGTAGCTCCTCGAGAAAAGAAACCCGTGAATGAAAGATTAGACTCGTTGAAGTCAAAGATTTCGAGTATTTTTAGCAAAATCAATGAAAAGAAGTTCGAAATCCTAGAGACCGCGAATGCTATTAAGGGATTTACTAAGCGATACACGGTCGAAGGAACTGAGGGAATCGACGTCACATCTTTCCTCGATGCTGTAAGGCCGCGGGTAGTAGGTCTGCTAACGAAAAATCGAGGGGTAAAAGTTCAATTCAATCTTATGTGTGTAATGGGAAAAGTAGATATGAAATCTGGGGAAGAAGTCGAGGCCGAACCTAATTTTAAATCGAAGAATGAGATTATTTTAGACGCAACCGACGTGGGTGAAATATATAGCGGCGCAGTGGATAAAATTAAGGAGAGCATGGCAAGTTATCAGATGCGAGGTAGTAATTGGAAGGCTATGGGAGAATCACGTATATTTATGTAGCTCCTTTGTAATGCGCCAGCTAGCAACAAATAGTACTACTACTGACCACCCGTCCTCATATGCCGAGGTTAAGAAAAATGAAGTCGCTAACACTTTGTACCCATGGCTGATCTCAAGTTAGCTTATAAGAGACTGCGCTTCTTCCCCTTATGTGAAACTATATTCAAGTCGAAGTCCGTCGGAATAGAAGGGTGAAAATCTGAACGGTGAACGAAGGAAACCAGAAGGTGGGCTACGGTGGGGACACGTGTGCTTAGAAGGCAACCTCGTGTTGGGTGGAGATCCTTCGACAAATATGTGGGGTAGAGGATCGAAGTGATAATAAATCCCAATCACCATTTTCATGGCATGTGTAATCCTCAATAGATGACAGCACACATACAGGATATATGTTGGCACAGGACCCCAAGATTTAGCTACATTTTTATATGCTTGTTTGGTTTTTTGACGTTGTATATATTAAGTCCTTTGAATTGAGTCAGAAATCCGTTCCTGAATCGTTTATCCGGCCCAACTGCGGAAACGAAACACGTTTCAATGTGAACAGGGGCGTAGCCAGGAAACAATTTCGGGGGGGTTTTACCAAAGTTTAGGAGGGACCACCGAGGCGCGCAGCGCCGAGCAGAGGGAGGGGTTTGGGGAGGGGATGTGCCCCTCCCCACTGAAATTTTTTTGAATTTCCACACTGTAATGGTAGCAATTTAAGCTGTCATCGGAACAAAATTGCTCTATTATTTCAGTGCTGATAGGAACCAGCTGTTACTCGTATAGCTATGATGTAGTTTGAGCCGTGTTTTAGTTTGACTGCAGACAATACTTGCAAAAAAATATAAAAAAGTAAGTAAAAGTTTCGAAGTTTCGCGTACAAGCAATGTCATCCAAAGATTTAATTTCGCAGTTGGAAAATATGACAAAATTTTTTTTACAATTATTTATTTCGGGGGGGTTTGAACCCGTAAAACCCCCCCTAAATACGCCCATGAATGTGAAGTTTCTTTTCCTGATTTTCACATGAAATCGTAAATTCCGTACCTTCGATATTTAATGATTGTCAAACCACGGCTCCGACATAATAATTTTTATATATGTATTCATCTATACTTCCATGCACGCATCTATACAGATCTATGGCTCGCAATGCGCACGTCAATCACCACGCCAGTCGTTGTTCGACTTCTGCGTCATATCGTCGGATTAGTTTTGTCATCAGTAAGATTTCAAATCATCTAAGCCATAATTACTCTAATCATGATTGTTTTCGCTTATCCAATAGGTAAGATAAAATTATGTGTATTTCTGTCCAGCTTTAATGAGTGTCTTCATAATTTTTTTATGACATTCACTATTAATGTCTAAATGCGCTGTTCGAACGATTTGTATGGTTTCCTGTAAGTGGGACCATGGTCCCTTCTGGGCTTCCCTTTTGTATCCACTAGAACGATTCATATATTTGGTTAGCACTTTCATGCAATTGCAATGTTCCGTTCTATGGTGAACAATAAACTAAATAAACTGGGCCTAAATAAATTGATTGATTGATTGATTGATTGATTGATTGTAGTACCTGCAACTGCGATGGTTGGGGTGAACCAGAATCTGCAAGTAAGGGTCCTCTCAGAGCCTGATAAAGTACAATGAATGCCTCAGACATTAGAGCAAATTAGAGCAAATTTCAAATTAGGCCTCTGCTCTGCCCCACTGTAGTCTGTAGCACTAATAAAATGATTGTCAGATTGCGTTTGTTGTGTAAATATTAGTGGGTTAATGTTCGTTTTAATTTCACTGTATTCAGTTAATTTCATTTTCTCAAAGCCCAGAGTTCATTGTCTCAATGAATGGCCACAAAGGCTTTAGACTGTACGTCTACTGGACGTTTGATGATCAGTCTTTATCTCCTGTCTGGACCACAATTAACGACCACAAGTCACGTCAATACACGAAGACACGAACACTATATCGCCCAATAGTAATTATTACGGTTATTACGTGTATTGTAATAGTCCCTACACGTGTTATTGTTATCGCTATCGTCACAAAGTTGTAGGCTATGTAACTTCCTACATGCTGCTTTTGCTGGAGTGGGTTAGGCCTATAATTATGGACCGGCGAATCACACATTTTCAGTCGAATCAAATCTAGAATCGAATCGTGGGTAAAAGTACGAATTCGAATCGAATCTTGAAACGAATAAGCGGATACCAGTTTGATAATCATGTACATGTAGTGTGTACTTGATATATCACAGGCGTACCACGGTAACATATAATTGATATTATTATTGTTGTCATTATTCTAATACTATTAATACTACCATTATTTTTGTTGTTATGATTATTATTATTATTATTATTATTATTATTGTTATTATTATTATTATTATTATTATTATTATTATTATTATTATTATTATTATTATTATTATTATTATTATTATTATTATTATTATTATTATTATTATTATTATTACTATTGTTATTGCTATTATTATTTCAACTATTACTGTTGTTGCTATTGTTATTACTGTTGTTGTTGTTGTTGGCCGACGTAGATGTGATCCCTCAAAGCTATTTCTCGAATTTAAATCACTTCACATTCCGAGGATATTTCGAATAAGCCTACTTCGCATAATTCGTATAATTATAATTAGTTTATAATTACAATTAGTCTGATTAGTTGTTGTTTATTGACGCTGTGTCATAACAAAGATGATCAGTATAGGCCTATGTGCATCTAATTAATGTTCTTTGTTTAGGCCTCACATTAATCCTGATTAACTGCTATGCAGCCTTAAAATAACTTGTCATAAAAGTCATGGGCGAGAATGGAAAGCAGCTCTAATATGCATCCATTTTATATGTATACCATGCAAGAAGAAGCGATTCTGTGCACTGCAGACAATAGGTTCATAAATATATCTATGCATACATCTATTCGCCATGTAAAGAACTCTGAAATGAGCCTATGTTTCTATTGTATAAGATGACAATTCCCGGTATAATTGCATGCATATGAAAACTATATGCATATATTCGTGTTTGTATAACTCTATACGCAAGAGACATGCGTGAGAATGGTAGCAAACTCGTGTGAAAGGCCACGTGAAGTGGGAAGACTGTGGCTTCGCGTGGAAGGCGATGTATGATGCTGAATCCATTTTCCACCGGAGACGGGACTTGTCCATATCCAGACGAAATCCTTGCGGAGCTATTAGACTTCGAAGGCGGAATCGAAGAATATAAAAGACGATTGTCGAAGGCGCATTGGCAAAACAAAGGGATAACAAAAGAAGCTCAAAATGGGAAGGCGAATAGAAACACACGATAAAAACACGCACAATTTAAACGGACACAATAGAAGCAGGAGCAAGATGTGAATGAGACAAGGAAATATAACTAAAAACAGCAAACGAGGATCTACACACTCACTTTTTTATAACCAACGATGTTAAAAGAAAGCCGGTATCACGAAATAGAGTATCCGTCCTAAGACTATCCGGGGGGATGTATGAATTTATCCCCCTGAATGGACTATACCGGTATAGAGTATCCGGGGGGATAAACCATTTCTATCTCCCATCGTGTGAAATCATCCCCCCGGGGATGAAATTGCACAGGTATAAGGTATTATTTTTTAATGCGTTTAATTTATGAATATATATTTTAATCAAAATCCAAAGCCAGAAATATTTAAAGCAAGTGACTCTAAGTGAGCCCTCTAGTTCAAAAGTCCATTTTTTAAATGTTCACTTTGAACCACTTTTCCACTAAAGCGAATGCGCTCTTTCAGATCATAAATTCAGTTCAACTGTTTAACGGCTCTATGAGGGTGAATATTTTTTACGTATTGATTACAGCAGAACTGACAAGCATTGCATACCACATTTCATTAGTTAATCATGCTTTTAAAATTAATTCTTAATGTTAGATGCTTTGACTGTACGTTTGTGCAAAAGTTGTTCAATTCAGCTTATTTCCCTTTTGCATATAAATAATTATATCTTTTCACTCAGTGACTCTCACAGTCTCACTGTATAATGGCTTCAATGGCTTTGCTAGATACGAAACAACCGATATCAGGTGCGAGCTATCAAGTCACCTAATTAGCACCTTAGTTCCTTGTCAGTACACTGTCGTTTGTGACTACCTATATTTGTCTTTCTCCTTTAAGACACTTCCATCGCATCAAGAACTTCACGCAACTAATTATGCGAATGGACTAACTTTGAGGCACTGCTTAATTAGCGTGAGATTACAAGAGCAAACAGAACACAAGAACCCTGTAAGTTGGCTTGTTGCCTCAAATGGCTTCAATGACGATAGATACGAAACGACCGATATCAAGCTCGAGCTACCAAGTCACCTAATTAGCACCTTAGTCCCTTCTCATGACACTGTGTCTTAACTGCATTTTGTCTGAAATCCCTTAGGCCTACGTTGTCTCCGTACTTTCGAGGATTCAGGTAATTACGTGACTATTTAATGTCATCATTTGTGAAATAAATAGCACAGTACTAGAAATAAAATTTATAAAAGTTATTTGAATTTCTAAGTTATCCAAATATAGGAACTGTTGTCTTTCTATACAGTAATCTCCGACTGACTGATAAACTGACTGATATTTACTCCATAATCAAGTTTTAATAGAAGTAAAACTTTTAAATACATGTACAAGTTTCAATAAAGTAGGCTAGTCTACACTCCATACTCACAAATTTTAGTTTTACTTATGTTTGTTTAGGTTAGTCAGCATGGACTTAGCCTATGTGGACTTATGTTCACAATTTAAATTAGAAAAGATTTCAAATATTTTTAATTTCTCAATTTCTTATTAAACAAAACATATAGATATAAAATAATTGTTGTAGAGTAATCAGTACTTTATTACGCCCGAAGGCAGAAACAAAACATACATGCACAAATCTGAACAAACAAACATTAATGTTACTTAGTTGGGTTGTTTGCTGATTAAAATTATATTGTTTAAATACGGTTTTCACTTTAAAAATGCAGTAGGCCTACAAGATGTAACAAAGCGAAATTATTTTCTTGTTTCTTTTGTCCCGTTTTTCCGTTTTTTATTTGTTGTTTTTGAAAAGACGAGGTTTTTCGTTTTTTCAGTTTTAACCGTTTTTACCAACTATGGTTCTAAATTGACTTAAATAGCACAATTTGTAATTAAGTTGCAGGGGGATACTTTTTGAATGGGGGATGATTTCGTACGACTCATGGGGGATACTTTGCACGAGAGGGGATAGTCCCTCACGTTCAGATTCATCCGGCCGGATACCTCATTTCGCTAAGGGGATATAATTCTAATGAGGATACTCTATTTCGTGACACCGGCTCTATAGCACCAGGCGCGGTTTCCTGGCTATGATGTTGTACAGCTAGGCCACAGTGCTTTTAGTTTAATTATTATTTACTAACTTTTCTGCTACTGTTTGATAACGTTGTATAACTTTGTATGTACAGCGCCGTGCTTAGCCAGCGTTTAATAAAGAACACACTTACTTACTTACTTTTAGTTCCCTTCATCCGTTCAATTCCAAGACCGATCATATCTCTCCCCATCCATTTTTCTTTGCCCTTTATTGTCTTGTTAAACTATCATATGATTGTCATTGATCTTAAATCGTACGTAGGGCCTCTATGTGCCAAATTGAGATGTTGGAACAGTATTAGCGAAGAAACTCTTAAATGTAACTGAATTTGAATTTGGGTGTAACGTTTGACAGGTTGTTCGTGTTGTCCAGGTCGTGTTTCTAACGTAAATACATGTACGTGACTAAGACAGATTAAAAACATTATGTAAAACAACCATCAGCAAAGAGACAATTTGGCCAAGTGTGCACTTGGGTCGGAGTAAACGGCAGAAAGAGAAACAGTAGGTGATTTAGGTATAAAGCCTATCGAAGAGGACATAACAGACAAAAGCAGCAACATCATCACCATCATCATCGTTATCGTCATCATCATCATCATCATCATCATCATCATCATCATCATCATCATCATCAGCATCATCATCATCATCATCATCATCATCATCATCATCATCATCATCATCATCATCATCGTCATCATCATCATCATCATCATCATCATCATCATCATCATCATCATCGTCGTCGTCATTATCACCGACATCATCGCTATCACAATCGTCGTCATTTGCATCGTCATCGTCATCATCCTTGTCGTCGTCGGTTGGCATAGAGTCCTGGGGTCAGTGGGTGCAAATTAGAATGCCATGTGTGCAAGTGCGTTGATGCAAAGGCATCTTTACATGTCTTTGTGTATCTGTGTGCATCCCTGTATGTATCGCTGTGTATATATCTATGTGTGTAATCGTTGTGTGTATATCTGTGTGTATTTCTGTGTGTATCTCTGGTGTATTTTGAGGATCCTGAGTGGCCGAGTGGGTTGGTGCCCGCTCGCCGAGCTGGCGCCTCGGGTTCGCTTCCCGGTCGGGTCGGTTTATCAGAGATTAATTTCTCGGATCTTTACTGCGGGTGGCTCGGTCGCATTATAAACGTGGAGTACAATACAACACACAACACAACACAATATACTGGGGCGCAGTGGTTTGGGGGTATGTTCGGTGCCTTGCAGCTGGAGGGTTGCGGGTTCGAATCCACCTCAAAAAGCCGTCGCGTAGGGACCCTGGGCAAGTCCTTCACTCGCAATTGCTCATGCGCTTCGGCGTGAAACTCCGACTACAGCAGTAGTCGGGAGCGCCTCTGAATGGGAAATCTGGTAGAGGCGCTATAACAAGTGTTCAAATACAATACAATACAATTTCTGTGTGTAATCTCTGAGAGTACCTCAGTGGGGAGAGTGTGTGATGAGGGATGGCTGACCTTAAGGCACAAGCAGAGAGACCAGGGCAGAGTGAGACAGATGAGGATCCACGATAAGACGGTCAACACCCCTCCGCAGCATCCCTCCTTCTCTGACTGCTTACGATCGGCTGCAACAGCAACAACATCATCATCAGTTGAACAAGCGTTTGCTGACCCTAATGAGGGTGATGGTGAGGATGATGATGGTGATGATGATGTTGATGATGATGGTGGTGGTGATGATGATGATGATGATGATGATGATGATGATGATGATGATGATGATGATGATGATGATGATGCCAGGGAACACCGCATCATCATCATTTTAATCACTTTGGATTATATTAAAAGACAGAGACTAACACAAGGAGGAAGACAGAGACAGAAGCAGAGGTAGGCCTAATAACGTATATATCTATTCAGACAGAAAGAAAGTCAGGCATGAAGACAAATATATAGATGGACAGAGCGGGGCAAGCAGAAACAGAGGCAGACAGGTAGACAAACAGATAGATAGCTAGACAGAAACACAGACAGACAGACATATAGACAGATAAGCAGGCAATCAGTCAGGCAGATATGGCAAGAAACCCTGGCTGCATGCAAGAAAGTGTATTTTTGCTGCTTGAAGGACTCTGTTGGGATGAATTACCGCTTTTGCATCGTTCGCGCGAAAGTCTCTGCTACTAACTAGTAGTCCAAATGCATTTCTACAGGAAGCCTCTCATCTCGCAGCCGACAAGCTCCAGCATCTTGCGCATGCGCACTCACTGATGCCTCGCGCACTTGTTTGGTCTGCTTCGTCTGACTTAACCTGGAGTAACAGGTGGTTGCATGCACCACTGCACCTGTAGCCATGGCAACAGGTTGCGATTGCGCTGTAATCAGTTTTGCTATACGCAATGGACAGAGGTTATTGAAATGAAAATAAACCAACGACATGAACAATGGCGATGTAGAGAGCACTGTGCGGAAGGAATTAGAATATAAGGATAATAATTGTGAGTCGTAAGTATGCCAATGACAGTAGTGGAGTAAGTGCGGATATGAGGGCCAGTTCCGAAGCACTGCGGATATGAGGGCCACTTACTCCACTACTAATGACAATCTGAGTTTCTTGTTGAGCGGCCGATTCGTTACAGCGCTTGCTGTGTAACGCGCAGAGTAGAAGTTCGGGCTCCTCTGAGACCGCTACAGTGTATATGGACTTTGAGCAGACTTTAACTCAGACTGCATTTTGAAAGTAAAAACCGTATTTAAACAATATAATTTTAATAATCAAACAACCCAACTAAGTAACATTAATGTTTGTTTGTTCAGATTTGTGCATGTATGTTTTGTTTCTGCCTTCGGGCGTAATAAAGTACTGATTAATCTACATCAATTATTTTATATCTAATAATGGCTCAGAGCAATCGATTGTTGCTTTGTCCTTAAGTAATGGCGTTTAATAAATGCGTGAGTAAGTAAGTGAGTAATAATAAAAATAATAATAATAATAGTAAATAATAATAATATACTGATAAAAATATTAATAATAATGATGATAACAATAGTACGAGCAATATGAATAGGAATAAGATCATCAGCATTAACATCAACATTAAGTTCAACATCGATAGGCCTATTGTTAACTCATCTCATACTGTGCCGTGAATTTTTACTAAACTAATATGTGTTGGATGTATGACAACACATATCATAGTTAGGGATAGCAAAAATTCACGGCAAAAAAAGTTAAAAATTCACGGTAGTATTTTGTAAAAAAAATGTGCAAAAATCAGGGCAAATTCACGGCATGAAATCACACCTCCGTTTGCTAAGGTTAGACCAAGCAATAACGAAATAAGAAAGAAACGACGCGTTCACTACGTATAAAATATCAATGTAAACGTCCTGTATCAAATCACGTTTGTATTTACTAGGATCTAATCAACGTAATCATATCAATATTACATCTAGATCAAAGCAGCGACGCACTTTCGCTGTGTAATGTTACGCTAAGTGTTAGAGTCAACGTTCGGAACATACTATCCTTTAGTTTTGCAATAATTGTAGACCAATCATTAGGCCTACATGTAGCGCCAAGACCTCGTCTGTAAACTTTGAAGCTGGAGCGAAACACGTTATTTCCGAACGTCTTGTTGCTTCCGTGACATTGTGAATTTCTACTATCCCTAATTATATCGCCGTTAAGATTTCCCATATATAGTTTAGACAGCGTCGCCATCGATTAAACCTTTCTTCGGACATCGGTTGGCTTAATTTACGAGTCGTCTGCTGAATTTGAAGGCACATTTAGAACTGCAGGCGCAATATAATTTGTCTTCCCTCATGATCTACGAAGGCTCATTTATAACAGCGGATCATCTTGTCCGTGGCAGTAATTTCCAGCCGATCTGAGGCGTTCCTTTGACGCCGGAGCCGCGACGCGTATGTTAGAGCACGACCTTATGAATCTATGCATACACATCGCGGCGACGGCGAAGGCTCATTTGTCGTCTGCGCTAGAAAGAAAAAGGAAGAGGAACGGTTGACGACGCCAAGCAGTGTGACCACTCCTTGAGATTTTTTGGGGTCGGCTTGGGATCTGGGGATTTTATATACCAATCTTGGGATTTTTCTAAGGTCTACAGACTAGTTTTTACCGTACTTTTCAACAGTGGCAGCGAATCAGATTAGAAAAAACTCGCTCACTGAAAGACGTTAATTATTATTGTTACTTGTAAACATTGTAATTTGTTAATTCTATGTTATGCTCCGGTTTTTTCTTTTGGAGTTCTTAGCTAGGCATTTGTGAATAATTTTGATTGTTAAAACGCATTTCATATTTCATCACAACTTTTTCGTTTTCAGTAACTTGGGATTTTTTGGTACACTTTTGACTAATCCTTGGGATTTTTCTGGAAAGAGCTTAGGATTTAAGAAAATGGAGAGTGGTCGCACTGACGCCAAGAGAGGCGCCCGTTTGACTTCAAGAGATCGACCGATCAATGTCGACTTCTATCGACGTCTTAGAGAAACGTCCGTTTTCAATCGTAGCCGCATTTGCACTTTGAACCGAAATATAATGGATTCGGTTATAAAGAATTATAAATGGTTTCGATTTTCTCCCGAATGCAGTCATGCACGCTCTATTCTTTAACAACTGTTTACTACCGGTATGGGTGACCACAGATAGGCCAGGCCTATTTCTGCCGGAGGGACAAAACATGACCAAATCAATCTATTTATACAATATACATACTGGGATGCATCAACCCGGTCTCGTTATTTGGGTAACAGGTCGATAGTCCGAAGGTTCGATAGTCCGAAGGTTCGATAGTCCGAAGGTTCGATAGTCCGAAGGTTCGATAGTCCGAAGATTCGATAGTCCGAAGATTCGTAGTAGCTTGACGGATGAAAATAATTCTTGCCTGATGAGAAATTGGAATAATTAACAGAATTCTTTGTTAAATAGCAGTTGGATTGATGAAAATAATCTCTGGTTAACTGAAAGTTGGAATGATGAAAAGATATTGCAGCGTAAGTAGAAGTTGGATTCATGCAACGATTTTATGTCGGATTAATGTAGGACTACAGAGTCTTCAGACTATCGATACGTAACCCAGTATTTGGGCCAGGAATATTCGAATGTGTATTCCAGAAGGGGTGTACACGAGCTCATAATAAAAAAAAAGCTTCACAGTGTTCACACGAGTAAATCATCGCCACCTATGTAAGGCTGGACAAAAAATGCGACTTTTTGTAGTTTATGGGATTTAAACAGCAATAACTGCCTTTGCTTCAGACAGTGTTATAATATACGAGCGTGCTGGAAACACAATACAGAAAGTCCGTGATTGTCGCATATACAATACATGCATAGGCCTGTTCATAAAAAGTATGCGATTGGGATCCTTTTATTCTGGACATCGTGTATAGTTTAGAAATGCTGCGCTCGCTTAGTTGAGGCCATCGTCACACAGACTCGGTTGGAGGGACAGCAAATGTACCGTAATAACGAACGGATTTTGTCGGTCGCTCGGTCGGGCGGATGCTCGTATATATAGATGGCAGCAGAGGTTTACACAGAGCACAGATACACAGCGCTGCGTTTAATACACCGACTGCGACCTATACTCCGAAAAATAACCTTTACACGAGCCAATAATTATGGTCATTGCCGTTTCCGTTTATTGTATGATACGTTGGCTGCCGATGGGATCGTCTGATACTGTGTGGATGTTCTGCCTAGCAAATCGGACCCACAGCACTTCAGTGTAGACTCGTGTATAGGACGAGTGGTCACCACTTTATCCCTGGCGCCAACAAGCCAGGAATGGGCAAAGAATAATTGCATTGGCTGGGTTTAAAGCTTGAAGCTCATCATTTGGCAAGTTTGAGAGATGGCGTAGTTTTCTAAGCGAGGGTTAAGAATAGGTTTTTGAGACTGAGTTTATAGCTTGAGATTATGGTTAGATATTTGTTCAGGCTTCACATTAATTCCATAATCATGTACGCTTTAGAAACCAATGCTTTATAAGTAGACGAGCTTCTAAAAGGCGCTTTATAGATGCCTTGATATGTTCAAGCGCTTACTCTCATCCCACACGGGGCGGATTCTTGAAGATAACCCTATTACTGGTCAACGTTGTTGACAGAGGCAGAAAAAAGGGAACGAAGAAGCAGAGAAGAAGGAGGGATGGGATGAGGATGGAGAGAGAGGAAGGAAACGGATGATGAGCAGGCGGAGGAAGGTAGGACGACAGCCAGCAGATGAGAAAGAGGATGATGCAAGGAAGAGGAGGAGGAGCAGGAGGAGGAGGAGGAAGATGAGGAGGAGGAAGAGGAGGAAGACGAAGGGTCTTAAGAAGATGAGACGTTGGCTCAGAGTTGACGGGAATGAATTATGGGAAGACTAAAATTGTCACTGGGGACAAGATGCTATCTTCCGGTGACCATGATGCAATATTTCGTTCGTATGCCGAAGACTGAATGCTGTCCCTATGTCTTGCTTTTTTTCTATCCCCAGTTTTGTGGCTTCAGGAAATAGGAGAAGAAGATTAAGGAGAAGAGGAAGAAGAAGAAGAAGTAGAAGAGGAGGAGGAAGAAGAGGAGAAAGAAGAGGAAGAAAAGGAAGGAGATGAAGAAGAAGAGGAAGAGGAAAAGGAAGAGGAAAAGGAAGTGGAAGACAAGGAGGAACAAGAAGAAGAAGAAGAAGAAGAAGAGCAAGAACAAGAACAAGATGAAGAGGAAGAGAAGGAGGAAATGGAAGAGGAAGAGGAAAAGAGAAGAAGGTGGTGGTAGTAGTGGTAGCAGTGATAGTAATAATAATAGCAGCAGCACCAGCAGCAGTAGTAGTAGCAGTAGTAGGCCTAGTAGTAGAACTAGCAAAAGAAGAGGAAGAGGAGGAATATAACTCAAAAGCTGAAGCGGAAGCAAAGTAATATCGTCTTCTTTGTCTCCCAAATTTGCCGAATAAGAACATATTCAAAACTTCCTGACGGATTTAAGTGAAGCTTCTATGATGTATGTCTCAGTTACGTAAAAGAAGTTTAAGGTGCAGCGTTCGCTGGCCTTCATATAACTGATGTTGAAATTCGTTCAAACAGCAACATGTTCATTTTTGAAAGTTTTATTCGGATAGCTGGAAGTGATCACAAACGAGATCTCGCCGACGTGTATACCGCTTAACCAACTCAGTCCGTGCTGCACTGTCGATGAGGAACACGAGTGAAGCCCGCAGCGCACAGTTACGCTCATGGGCTGGTAACCATTTCAAAGGATAGAAGACGGAGAGTTCTAATATATGTCAGACCATTGGTCTGTGCAAAGCAGGCATTAATTTTGTCGGTAGCTGGATGTTGGTCGTAGAATCTCCGTCTTCTTAATGGTTGACGACACTATATAAATTAATAAATACAATACAATATAATACTCCAAAGATTCTGCTTCACCACTGCCTCACCGAATCGTCGGAGCTCTCCTGTGAGGAGAACCAACCTACCACTTACAGGTTTACCAATTCTTCGAGGTTCGGCTATCAATCAATCAATCAATGAAACTTAATATAGCGCCCCTTCAAGATATCTACTCAGAGGCGTAAACCGGTGTGTCAACACGCCGAAGCGCTACGTGACATAAGTCATAAGGCTATATGCGACCAGTTATCGTTCAAAAACGCACAAAATCCAGAGCAGAAAATACTTGACCAAATATCGGAACAGAGCAGAAGCATAAAGGACGTCCTCTTGATCGCCGTGCATGCGTGGCAACAGAAGACATGATGTTGGGCATAAAAACGGAAATACGATACTGATATGAGAATGTCTTTTGGTATCTGAGACATCACGAATCTTGGCTGGTTCATTACACAGTACTGGAAATGACTGGGCATAGATTGAGCTTGGAATTTAGCATGAAAATGGACAAGATATAGGGTATGAAGTTAGGCTTCAAACCGAGCAAGATATGGAGAATTGGATCGGGTGTAATATTTGGGGTACGCGACCAGATTGAGCATAATATCCAGAAAGAGAGCGAAGTTAAAATGAAATTGAGTATGAGACCTAGCATGAGCAATAAATTACCAGGTACTGTGTGCACTTAAACTAGTATTCACATTTTCTGTTAGTCTTGCTTAGCATGCAGCATAAGAGACAACACGATACAACTGCACAACGCTAATCACGTTAAACGATCATTCTTTACTCTCTGCTTAATGTATGGTCGACGACTAGTATTCTGTTTCCACTGAAGCACTGATATTTTAACCCTGAACAGCGTGGAGAAATCCAAGGCTACTGCACAGCGTTGTTAAACAAAAGAAACTTATGTTATTGATGCCGTGGGTTTGTATTGACTGTTCACCAAGCAAGTATTGTAGAGAAAATCCACTTTTATGGTTTTTGTGCAAATTTTGGGTCGTTCAATGTTTTTAGTTTGCATTGTAAAGTCACGAAGCTGCATGCACATGTGCAGTTTGTTACGATCGATGGCTGAAATTGCACAAGTGCAAATTTAAAGGTTAAACCGACCGATGTGTATGGGTTTTGCTTTGAGGAATTTCGAAATTTGCTCCGTGCATTAACCATGTAATTGGATTGTGAAGAGTTGGGAAGTTGCACCGAAAATGTGTAGGGCCTATAGCGAGAGATGGGATGTGAAATCTCAATTGCAACGCTATGCTTTACGCTTGCACATTTTCGCGGTTTTGTACAATTTCACGATATAAGTTCTGTAGTAACACACTGTCGTTGTAACTCCGCCACTGCTCGTACTCTGGCAGTGCCAATCCCAAGCCTGGATAATGGAGGAGGGCGACGCTAATAATTTTAGTTATGACAAAGTGTCGTTAAACAGCAACTAACACTGTCGTTGTCATCATCGTCAGTGAGAGTAGAGTTAAAGTAGCAGATCAGTGGTTGAGTAGTAGGTGAGTAGAAGACAAGTGGTTCAGCCAGTCGTGACGACTGACTCCGTGTCTGAACGGTGGAACTCTGTCGTTGCTCCAATAAACTGTACGATAGAAAGTTTCCTTTTATTCAAGCCTCCTGCATGCAAATCACGGGAGCCGAACCTACTTCGGCTATGGGACCACCAGAAAGGCCTCCCTGTACAATCGTCTCTTCTCGGCGACTCCCAAGGGACCCGGACTACCCCTTGCCCCGTCTTCGACAGTTTTCGCCTTTTCGGGGCGGTTCGTCACAGTATGTCTAGTCGACTAGAATACTTAAAAGTCAATCGGGGACCAAGAGCCAACCAAGCCTTGTAATTATCTTCGTTTAAAATTTTCAAATTTCAAACTGACAATTACGCAGTATGATTACAAATCAGTATGAACGGATGATCGCAAGTTATTACAGGAGGCGAATTTAACTGTATACGGCAGCCATGCAAGGCGCCCATCGCGTCTTACATCTCATTTTTACGAACGCGCCATCTCTCTAATGATAGGCTTAGTGGACCTTTGGGAGGGTACGGGAAGCGATCCCGCTACCTACTGCTCTTCACGCCAGTGATGTTACCACTACACTATGTACATGTAAATGCACTATGTATATGTACGACGTTAAAAGCTTGCACCCACAAATCTGACTTATTGCATTCGTCAATCAATCTTCAAAGCGCTTTAGTCTAATGGTGTTTGACAGAGCTAATTAATTCTAAGATGTCGCTTTGGAACCGGATATTCGCCCTCACGACCTGAATCCAAAATAGCAAACGAGCGGTCAAATTGGTGCATTCCTTTGCTATATAAATACACCTTACATTATGATATATATATATATATATATATATAGAGAGAGAGAGAGAGAGAGAGAGAGAGAGAGATCCTGAGTGGCCGAGTGGGTTGGTGCCCGCTCGCCACGCTGGCGGCCCAGGGTTCGATTCCGGGTCGGTCGGTTTATCAGAGATTAATTTCTCGGATCTTTACTGCGGGTGGCTCGGTCGCAAGATAAACGTGGCGTACGAGGTTGCTTTCTGCCTCCGACACTAATTATCTTCGATATGAAAAAGTGTCGTTAAGCCGAAATACAACGATATATATATATATATATATTATGTATAATTATATCGCCTTCTCGCCGAAGATGAAGAGAAGTATATAAGGTGTATATAATTATGCATAGCTGTATATATGGTATATACGTATGCATGCATGTTCTCTTTGTGTTCTAGTTAGAGAGAACCCGAAGAATTGCAGAATGAAGAGCAGTATATACAATTGGGGAGAGGCATTGGCAAATTCAGAAGCGGACTTTGATCTGATTCGATGTGACAGAGGCATGATCGGATTGCACAATGCCCTTTGTTCTTAACGCTAAACTCGGTTATACGGAGGTGTGATCTACATGCTATTGTAATCGTCCATAAAGAGAGATTTTACGAATGCAGGTTTAGTGTTGCGGTGGATTTGGGTCCAATTCTGTAGTCAGTATGATGAGCAGAAAACGAAGTATAGAAGGCTAAGTCTCATAGAAGAGTTTGGTTAAGTACGGTTAGCTACATCGGTTAGAGCGTATGTATTTATGCATGTATGTATGTATGTACGCATATATGCATATGTTTATGTACATGTATCAAAACACGTAGCATAGTGCCTTTAAAGTACTTCACAGAAGTCCAAAACATAAACAAGATAGTTTTTTTAAGGTAAGCAGAGATTAATTTCTCGGATCTTTACTGCGGGTGGCTCGGCTATGGAACCTGTGCCGGTCCCAAGCCCGGGTAAAGGAGGAGGGTTCCGCGGAGGGTTTGCAGCCCTCCCGGGTAAAACAAATTACCGCAACAGAAACGACACAGAAGGCTGTGTCGCCCGATGCGCTGACAGCGCGAGGAAGGACTAAGTGCTAAGTGCTAAGTAAGAAGAACTAAATTGCCTGCTCTTTCTAATTGCAATGCTTCATAATCGTGTATTCGCAGTTAGTGAGTGGCAGGCGATCAGAGCTAATACCGTTAATCGCATTCGTAGCTCAATGATTGAAAACTTCGTCGATCCACCATTTCTTATCTTCGCTCAATCGGTCCACTTATATAGCGCTGCATCGGTGACAGCGCGTTAGCACCACTGTTTAATTAGGTCCATAGATGGAAGGGAGATACACATCACCCGAAGAAGATCCCATTTATGATTGGCTGGCTGCCATTGGCCAGCGGCGGCGGTGGTGTTCACTGCGCATGTCCATAAATCGCGCCCTCCTGCGGATAATAGATTTCGAGCGGGGAAAATAGAAAAACGTCGCCCGGCGCCATGAGCGATGGTCCCGGGTGAGGACCTTATCCAAGGAGTAGATGGACCTCCTCGTCCTCCCTCAAGGCACGGCCACCGCCGACCCCCACCGTATCCGTTCCAAGCGCAAGGCGCCCGTATTAGTAGCCAGGCAGAGGTAGAGTCTGTCAGACGACCGATGTCAACGTTGATGCTGGAGGGAGAGCGGAAGGGACCCAGGCAGGTCGCTTTCAGAGTTGTTGGCCGCCGGGGTAAGGCCCGACCGACCGACCGATCGCTTGGCAACAGCTCGACCGAGTCATTAGCCTTCGGCGTTAGGGTATCAATGGCAACAGGAAGCTGCTTAACACGATTGTGACGTAATGTAATGTGATGGTAGGCCTATGTTTATGTCATGTAATGGTTATTGGTTAATGCTTTGTGTTGTCTTCGTGGTAAATGGATTTGTGTTATGCAACTTGTAATGTTTATATTGAGTTATAATTTCTATTGTTATATATAGAATCAGAAACAGAACCGTCTAGTTGTGAAGCACCGTAGAGTTTATACGTACTATACAGTCATCGGCCGATTGACCTGACCGAATAAACAGCTCATCATAACATACGAAATCTTCCTTCATATACAATTGAAGACCGTGTTAGCGATGTATGCATGTATGCATGTATGTGTGTATGTATGCATGTATGCATGTGTGTATGTGTATGTATGTATATATATGCATGTATCTATGTATATATGTAGGTATGTATGTGTATGTGCACATACTGAATACGAATTAAAAATTGCTGTCTCCACTGTCCAAGTGATGCTACCGACCTCTGCCTGCCATGTAGACGTACTGCTGTCGCTTCGGAAGCGGAAGAATGCGCAGCGGTGGAGGCTGGAGGTCGAACAAGTCCTGGAAGTAGGACGTCGTCTCCTCCAGATCTGATCAACAAGAACACAACAAACAATCTTCCAATCAACGACAGATACGATATGCTGCTGACAGATTTTTTAATCTTCTATTAGTCTCGTTGTTGATGATGTCGATGATGAAGTGAAGTTGATAACGATGATGAAGAAGACGACGACGATGTTGATGTTGTTTTTGACGCTGATGATGTTGTTGATGTTGTTGTTGTTGAAGATGATGAGGACGAAGACGACGACGACTACAATGATGATGATGACGAATATGATGATGTTGATGACGACGACGACGACTATGATGATGATGATAGCAAAGAGTGGAAGTGGCAGCGGCGATGAATATAGTGATGATGATAATAATAATGATGACGACGACGATGATGGTGATAATGATGATAATGTTGCTGCTGCTGATGGTGATGATAATGCTGAAGCTGATAATGATAATCAAGGATCTTCCTCGCGCTTAAGGTGGCAGCGATGATGATGATGATGATGATGATGATGATGATGATGATGATGATGATGATGATGATGATGATGATGATGATGATGATGATGATGATGATGATGATGACGATTACGACAATACAAAAATTAATTATATCAACTACCAATTCAAGAATGGATATGGTAATGGACTGCTGGTGACAATGGTGATGTCGATATCGATGATCGTGGTTGGACCAATGTAATCCGTGGACAAATAGTTCCTAAGCCCACATACCAACTGCGTGGCTGCAGGAGGTGATAAACCCCATCTGCCGAATCTGATCGCTCAGAGTCGAGCATCCCTCTGGCGATGAAAGCCTCTAGTCACGGTCCAATGACCGGACTCAGGCCTGATTCCCTGCTTCAACGGACCACGAAAGCCAACTCATTCCAACTCATTCCACCCTAAATGGTTGTCGCCCCTCTCCAATCAAAATCCTTCTGGCTGTCGTTGCAGTAGTGATCGATTTACGATTCACTGATGGCCAGAGATCTGAAAAGTCGATTCCAGATTGTCAGTTTTATGCATTAACCCTCACCTTGACTAACACCCCGCCCCCACTGAAACCCCTCCACTAGATACCCGATCCTCTTTCCTACCAATATCCCAGAGGCATTTACAGCCGGAATGGAGGACATGGTGAGGGAATTATGGTAGCTGGAAATTTATATCTGGTTGGCTTTGCATCTGAACTGAGGATCAGCAGGCTGCTTGAAGTCTAGGCTACTGAAACTAAGGACTGCGAATACATGCACGATTTTTGAATGTGAAATGCAAACTTCAATTGGAAAAAATATTAGAACGTGTCAAGGAGTTTATTTAACTGTCGAATCCCGAGGAAGACTCGGATTGAAAATTCTACGGTGAGGTAATATCGACGTCAAAAGCAATCATCACAAGTTTATTTAAAATATGGGATTTGAAGTGTGACATGGACCCTACGCAAGCGGGAAACGAACAAGCTATTGGCATTCGAGATGAGATGCTACAGGAGGATACTTCACATAAGATGGAAACAGAATATAACAAATGTGGAGGTTCGCAAGTGGGTGGGAAACACAAAAAGTATAAAACAAACGATAGCCTAATGGAGAGAAAACTAAACTTCTTTAGACCGTGTGCAGAAACGACAGACTCATCAAACAGGTCATCTTTCGCGATGATGGACGGAAACGGGGTTAGGGGAAGGCCGTGCAGGGAATGGCTGGATGACGTCGCGGACTGGTGCGAAATGGAAATCCACAAACTTAGCAGAATGGCGCAGGAGAGAGACAACTGGAGATGGATGGTGACACATGCGATTGACACCAACGGGCACTGAGCCCATGGACCGCAATGATGATGATGATGATTTCAAGTGTTGATAAAATTAATCTGGTTTTCTACTGCAGAATCCTGTCTGGGAGATAGAATTAATCGAGTTTAATTTACTTCTTAAGACTATTCTAAAAAGCATTTGTGATATTTAGACATGATGGTCTATAATTGTTGAACATTGTAAGTAGTGAGATGACTGTCACTTCTACAGCGGAAGTGACGTCACGTCACGTGGTGGGCGGGGCAATACGCTGGTGTTATCTCACTGCTATGGTAGCTTATTGGTTAGAGAGCTCATTTTGTAACGCGGAGAGTAAGTCTACAGGTTCAAGCCTACAAGGCAAGGTTACTTTGTAGGGACTTTTAGCAAGTTTTCAACTCATATCTGCTGAGCTCCATCGATTGATGCTTGGGCATTGGCACATAATAAATGCGTAATAATAATAATAATAATAATAATAATAATAATAATAATAATAATAATAATAATAATAATAATAATAATAATAATAATAATAATAATAATAATAATAATAATAATAATAATAATAATAATAACAACAACAACATCATCAACAACAACAACAACAACAATAATAATAATAATAATAATAATAATAACCTACTAGTCTGATTACGCCTCTGAGTAGTTATCTCATGAATGGGCGCTATATAAATTCCATAGATAGATAGATAGATAGATGGATGGATGGATGGATGGAT
>JACEVL010000024.1:933546-968546 GCA_020284085.1 Aporrectodea caliginosa | reverse complement strand
ACTTCAGGGTACTCGATGTTTATAGCAGTTTATAGCAAGCGAACAGACTTGTCCCTATAGTAATTAGCTTTTTTGGTACAAGCAGCAAGACTACTAATTTCATCACAGTTTGATTTATCACTTATTTGTTTGTGACCTTTATTATTAGTATTACACGCATTGAATATGTGACTGTTGTGCTGTAACTTTATAATAGAAATGAACATCAAGGAAGCACATACATGTAGGAACAGCGACGTTCATTGTTCTATGAAGGACAAGACACACCGCACATAAAAAAATGTCAATGTCATTAAGGCTATGCGTTGCACATTAGCATATATCGCATCAGTTGCAAATTACAGTAGATTATGAAAGTCCGAGCTGGAGCCATGCATGCTTCTTCATGCTTACTTTAAACAAATATCTAACATCCGTGTTGATTTTTTCTACACATTTCATCCAGGTTGCTTTTTGCAAGGCAGCATTCTGCTGAGGATAAAGATTGAACACTGCCGTTTTAAGAATTCCCAATTTAAATTCATCGAATGGTTTTTTAATCACGACATTCGCCCCGGCCACACTTCCCCCGTAGTCATGACCTCCTCCTAGACAATTGCGCCCCACCAGCTCCTGTAAAGAAAATAGTTCAAAAACCGCCCACTTGCTGAGAGACAGAGCGTCGTGGCATTCGCGACGTTCATTAATCGCTTTAATGTCGTCTGAATTAAAGGAGGAAGGGGGTTCGTTATCATATATGTTCAGCACCAGCTGCTTGCACATGTGTGATGACAGAGGTCGCCCCGTCACAAGCGCTGCAGCCCTAACCCTCATTAAACGTCTATCTTCAAAAATTTCTTCAATAGCTGCTTCTGGCCGACGGTTGGACGTGGTGGACTTCTGCTTTACTAACTCCTCAACTCGCTTATCGAGCGCAGCAACAGTAACTTGGAGCGCAGCAACAGTAACTTGCAGCGCTGTACATCCGTTACATGATCCAATGTCAGCAGCTGCCGATGTCAGGCTCTGTCCTATGCTGGTTGGACAGCTCATAACTGTTGCCACAACCGGTTCGCTGCTACAGAACTCATCATATTGATTGGTAATCCTCGATTGTGAGGGTGTTGATGAATACAAGGGTAAATCATTATCCTCAAATGCATATATATGAGAAAAATTGAAATGGTTGAATCCTCCGCTCTCGATTGAAGTACCTCCATCCCAACCTCCTCTCGGCGTTCCTTCCAGCTGTCGACCGATGCAGGGTTCCTTCTCAACGGTAGTAAACGAACTTGAACAGAAATTTCCCCGTCCGCGTCCGCGTTGCCGCCAACTAGACATTCCACACCCTTCCACATCAACTACTACCGGCAGCTCAACAGCAGCATTTGACTCAGATATCATTGAGCATCCATACCCTCCTCCCTCCCCTCCTGATCTTCTCAATGCACCGACCACCGGCTCAGAAGTATTGAACGACCTGGACAACGACATTCCTTGTCCACGTCCCCGCCCACGACCTCGTCCCCTTTCCCAACCTCCCTCCTTCGCAGATGACGGAGTCAATCCTTTCCACCCCACTCCTCCAACTGACGACAGGTTGTCGGCCACCGTTCTGTGACCACCCACTTGCTGACCTTCCACTGCTCCACACACTGCGCTAATCACTCCTCCAGCTACCACCTCTGCAATAGCAATTGCATCGGTAGGAACCTCTGGGGCAGTTACCTCTCTGTCGCCTTCCCCAATCCCGCTTCCGTAGTCGTATTTATCGCAGGCGGCGACTTGGCAAGCTACATTTCTACCAGAGACATCACTACATGTACTTGTAGCTCCAGTAGGACCAAACAATGATGTAATGTAGCGCTCCTGATCAACAGTTGATGTGCATTCTTTGAATCGAGTCATTATGTCCAGGACTTTGCTGTTTGTGGGGTTGTAAGGAGGCGCAGATTTTAGATGCACTTGTGACACCGTCCCGTTTCCTCTCTCCTCGAAAGTTATACCAGTCTGTTGAACATCAATCAATAAGAAAGAGACATAATTACATGTACATGTACATGCATGTGAGCTTATTCTATATGAAGTTCTTACAATGTATATGCCGTATTTGAGACTAGTCTTATTTCACTGTTTTTGAAGAAATTCGCAGTTGTATGCCTATGGTTGGATGATTTTATTAAAGAAGATGTTCAAAATGAACATCTTCTTTGAACCTCTGCTTGTTCGCAAGGGATTACAGTTATAGCAAAAACCGTTTGGCTTACTTTTGAACCACGGCTTCATTCGAAGCGCTTGAGCAAATGTGAGAGATAAAGGACTTGCTTAAGGTCCTTACTCGGCGGGTAGGATTCGAACCCGCAACCCTTCGGTTACAAGGCCGCGACTTTCACCACTACACTACCACGCTCCATATTGTGTAATTAAAACTGAAATACACGGACACTATTAAATTGATACATGATGTAAACATATTATTAAGATATTGTGCTGTCAAGTTTTGATCAATTTGTCACCACTTTACAAACCGTTTTTCTTACCTTTGCTTTCTTTGGAGGGACGGGGCACGGTTTCGAGGTACATGTAGATGTGGAAGCCGTCGAGTTTGGGCGCTTTTTGGTCTTGTGTACGGTTTGCTCTTCTGCAGTTGGGGTAACCGTAGACTTCATCATTCGTTGAGCACCCTTCGCCGCCGCTTCCTTCTGAGCAAGTTCAAGAGCAACTAACCTCTCCTCGCATTGCTCGCAAATTCGGCGGTCATCTTCATGTACATGTAGGAAAAGCAAACATGATAAATTTATTAGCAAATTTAAGCTCATTATTGCGAGTAACAATACATGCTGTCTAAGTTGCATGTGTTGGTCATATTTGTAATATGACTGTACATAAATTCCAATAATATATGCAGTTTCAACAGATGGAAATGGATTAACATTAACAATTGTACATGTAGCCGAAAATGAAGAGAAACCATATAAGAAATGGGCTACATAGTCTATCATTATAAAAGTATTACAATGAAAAATGATTAGCTTTAAGTTTAAATAAATACCAAGTAAACTGTTGACGTCATTGTCTGCTTTAACTTATTGTTAATATTTAGTGTAAATAGAAGCGCTGCTGCTTACCATCTGAAAATAAGACAATTCCGTTGTATGCACATCTCCTCCACTGTATTGAAACGTCCACTCCGACAATATAAGCCCCGCTATTGACCGTTTTGTTCTTTTGGGCACAAATAGCGTACTTTCCGTCAAAGTAGAATTTGATTACGGCAAATTCCTTCTCTGACTCCATTATAGGTCTACACGTGTCTTCCATGGAAGCCCCAGTATAAATGCACACTGCTGTCAAAGTCCAACCGTTATAAGGCGGGCTACGTTGCATTCTACGCGAACCGACGGGGAGGAATCAGGAGATGCACGCAGCTGTTTAAAGCAACTCGGCGTAATTATCACTCCTAATGAGCATTCCTAATGATAACTCCTAATGATCACTCCTAATTATCCACTCCTAATGATCGTCCTACTTCCCGCAAGTGAACCAAGAAATGTGCAACTATTGCGAGAATTTGGCTTGTGTTACATTTTGTTTCGTGAATTGCGCTGCAAAATTGAAGGGTATTCCGACAACACAATTGGGATAAAAATACAAGATATGACAGATAATATTAAAGTTCAGTTACTTAACTAGCAGGTAAAGTTTGCTGATTAAATTGGGGGTTCCGAGAGCTACGCCTAGAAGAAATAACGGTACTTGGTCCGAAAGTTTGGGACCGCCTCTGCTAGATCACTGCGCCGCATGCCTCACTAATGTCCAGCGGGACCACCAAGGTTAGCAATAATTAGCTCGGCATCCTTCAAAATGTGATTTATATATCGTGCGCACATCTCAGGCGTGACGGTGGCCCAGAAATTTCGAATTCCACGCACAAGCTCCTCTTTCTTTGTTGGCTTAACATGGCGCCGAATGTAGTATTTCAACGCCGCCCATATTCGTTCTATGGGGTTGAGATCCGGAGACTCGGGGGGCGTGGGCCAGTGATTGATCTTGTTGACATTCATCCACTCTTTCGTACTTTTACTCCTGTGCTTCGGATCGTTGTCCATGACCAACCGGTGGCCATCTGGATAAGCTCTGGCTATAAACGGCAACAGGTAGTCTTTCATGATAGTTTGGTAGCCAGAACTATCCATGATTCCGGTAAATATCGCGATGTCTGTCGTGCCATTTCTTGATATTCCTGCCCACACGTGTACAGAGAGTGGATGTTTCGGCTTTGGTTTCAGTATAGCTGGTTCGCCGATTCTCCGAAATTGTTTAGACAAAAAACGTTCGCATCTCACAGTGCTCTCGTCTGTAAAAATGCAGTCACTGAAGTCTTCTTTTTGCACCAATAAGTTGGTACAAAAAAACAGACGCTTTTCTTTATTCACTGCTCGTATCATCTGGCAATATCGAGTGCCAGTCTGGACCCAACCCATTCGTCGTCTTTGGCAGTTGATCACTGTGATAGATGCATTGATATGGAGTTTTTCATGCAGACGTCGTTGCAACTCCCGCCCGCTGATCTCGCGATCCTCATTTACCTCAGCATCGATAAACAACAATGCTGGAGGACCAAGTTTACGAATGTAGTTCCGTTTTGCAGTAGGCTGGCTCATTCTCTTAAGACACGTTCGGACGCCACGTGCCGTACATGGCCTGTCGCTAGGTCGGTCAAGATTAATAGCTTGGGCAATCGAATTACAGCTCTTTCCAGCTTGTACTTGCAATCGTTTCATGCGAATTTTCTCTTCCGCAGAAAAACGAGTTAATCCTGCCATCGCTCTCAGTTTGAGTAAAGTTTCGATCGGTCGATTTTCTGGTTTAGATTGTTAGTTCAAGCGTTCGTCCGCCGTTTTCTTTAATCCGCTGGTAGAAATGCATGTAGGCCTACATGTATGGGCGCTGTTCAAACTGTGACTGATATAACTCTTTAGACTTCTCGTACTTGCATGTACAGTAGTGTACATTATCTGTGCCGCCCGCCCTCTAAATGTCCTACTAATTACTGTACATACACTATACATGTACATGTATATATACATGTGTGAACATTAGCACTAAGCTACTGTACGCAGACGAAGCGGTTCGGGAGGCCTGGTGTGAGAGCGAAGCCACAACTGTCTTCAAGTTGGGCGCACTAATTTCTGGCCAGCATGTGGTACCCTCCGTCTTAATGACAATTAAGATAACGACGTCGTCTCCTGGGACGTACATGTAGCTTCGCAGCTTCTCATGAGCGACGCGCACCGCTGTCACCAGCGCCTCGCTGAGTTTCGCCAGCGATTATCCAGCGAATCCGGGCAACTATCTGTACGGATAGGCTTACATGTAAGGAGGTAGTCGCTCGTCTACAGCTGCTGAAAGGGAACAGTAAGGCCGTTTGTACTGTACCTACATGTGAGCTACCACCTATCTACTGCCTTCCTGCCTGCCCATACATGTTGCCTGTCTGCCCACATGCCTGTCTAGCCCAATAACGTTTGCCCTTCTCTTCCTTTTTGCTTTATGTGTGCCTGTGACCTTTTGCCGTTCGTATGGGTCTAAGTGGATAAGCACTCTGCGTACAAGAACGATGGACCATCCTGATTCACACGCCACTAAATTAAATGCTTAAATTTCTAAGAAAGCTTAAAAATACAAAAAAGTGTCCTGTGCGTTCAACTTAAACCGCGTTGACAGTGTGGATGAGAATAGCCTATGGACTCCTTTGATTGTGCACAAGAGCCCGCCGTTGACATTTTCTTGAGCAATAATTCTGTGCGTGAAGAACTTGCTCCAAATTCCTACACAGTACTGTAGCTGTCTGAGAAGACGAGACGTATACAGTACAATGAGAAATGCTCGAACCTACACATCATGCGCTACAAGTGATTATTAGTTTGTAACTTCTATCGCCCAGGTGCATAATGCATAAGAAATTAACCATGGCGCAACAAACCCAAGCCCGATAGCGCATTGGAAAACACACCGGCATAGAGAGCGAGAGGTACCGAGATCGATGTCCGTAGGCGGACATGCTTTGTAGGCTGCTATTAGCGCCGTGTATTGCAGGCTGTCTGTTCTGTTAGTAGTTAAGATTTATGTCTTCTGTCATTTGTGTTCTTGTGAATTGTTTCAATTGCATAACTGTACACTGAAACTGGTTGCGTTTGTCAATCGGATTGTTTCAATAAAGAAGAATATTATTAAAAGCTGCAGTCAATAAATAAAACGAGGGCTCAACCCAATCGGTTTCCGTGTCATAATATTATGGTATTGTATGATTATTAGCATAAAAAAGTTCGTTTATGAAGCGCTATTAACAGCTACTCTTATACATGTAGATGCAATCCATGTTGCCTGTCTATTTCTCCGAATGTTCCATAGTCTCTGTAGTTCTGTAAATTTAGCCTCGCTGTATCTCTTCCATACAGTTACAAGTTTTATTTCTGAGGACCTCTTAATAATTATTAAAATCCGTCTGACGAATCAGTTCTCGGTTAAAGTATGAACATTCAGTGCCCTTGTAGGCCTAGGGCTCTTAAAAGGCGTTTTCAAGTAGTCAGATACATACATACAAACATACATACATGTACATACACATACATACATACATACATACATACATACATACATACATACATGCATACATACATACATACATACATACATACATACATACACATGCATATATGCATACATTCATACATACATACATACATACATACATACATACATACATACATACATACATACATACATACATACATACATACATACATACATCATATTACATACATACATACATACATACATACATACATACATACATACATACATACATACATACATACATACATACATACATACATACATACATACATACATACATACATACATACATACATACACATACATACATACATACATACATTCATACATACATATACATACATACATACATACATACATACATACATACATACATACATACATACATACATACATACATACACATACATACATGCATACATACATACATGCATACATACATACATACATACATACATACATACATACATACATACATACATACATACATACATACATACATGCATACATACATATACATGCATACATACATACATACATACATACATACATACATACATACATACATACATACATACATACATACATACATACATACATACATACATACATACATACATACATACATACATACATACATACATACATACATACATACATACATACATACATACATACATACATACATTACATACATGCATACATACATACAAGTACATACATACATACATACATACATACATACATACGTACATACATATATACATACATAAACCCGGGGCACGTACTCCATGGGCTACTCCCCAAAAAGCCCCTACTCCCTGCGCCCGATGATTACATGACCGTTTAATTCCACAAGCGGACAATCTCACGCGCAGATCGTTTATAATAAGAATGTTATACTCTGTATAAATGTATGTACACCAAAGTGCGGATATGCAATTAGTTTAATAAAGAATATACCTACTTACTTACTTACTTACTTTGCATACATACATACATACATACCTTACAGCGACATAAAGTTTCTGCATGTTCTGACCATAAATAACTTCCCTGCCTGGCAGATTAGGTCTGTGATGAATAATGGAGGACAGCAGATGAATAATAAATTGAAGACAGAATCCCTCGGAACTTCTTCCTCCCTTTGACATACGTTTCTCTAATAAACAGCGCCCTCTGCGGAGATAAGCGTCGTGCGGTCTGCGGAACACTCAGTCTTGGGTTCAATGATCGATGCGTTTACTTTGAAAAACCATGAATCATCGAGTCTTTCAGATTGTTTTTGTTGTTGTTGAGGGTGTTTATGTGGCAGCTGTTAATACAGATAGCATTGCTGCTGTATTTAACCGAAGAATTATTTTCCAATTGGTACATGATACGTACTCGTATAGAAGGGCTGTTATTGGATTATTGTTATTGTCTTGTATTTATGCATGCATGCGCGCGTGTATGTATGCATGTATGTATGTGTGTATTTTTGTATGTATGTATGCATGCGTGCAGGAATATATGTTTGTATGTAATGTATGTATGTATGTATGTATGTATGTATGTATGTATGTATGTATGTATGTATGTATGTATGTATGTATGTATGTATAATATGTATGTCCGTATGTATGTATGTATGTACGTATGTTATGTGTATATGTATGTGTGTGTGTGTGTTTAATGTAGACTTTATGTATCTACTGAGTACCCACGCATTTGCGTCCGTGCCAAGATATTTAATATCACGCCCTTTAAATGCAACAGACAGGCAGACAGACAGACAGAGACACCAGTACAGAGACAGAGGCAGAGACAGAGGCAGAGACAGAGGCAGAGGCAGAGGCAGAGTAACACAGATAGATAGATAGATAGATAGATAGATAGATAGATAGATAGATAGATAGATAGATAGATAGATAGATAGATAGATAGATAGATAGATAGATAGATAGATAGATAGATAGATAGATAGATAGACAGACAGACAGGCATAGGCAGATAGATAGACAGACAGACAGACAGACAGACAGGCAGACAGACAGACAGAAGCAGAGACAGAAATATAGAGACCGAGAAGTGAAACTGGAATCTAAAGGCTGCCTGTGGAATTTGTTCTTATACGCATCCTTGAGTTGAATCTCCGAAAAAGAAAATTCTCAAATAATTCTCTGCATGAGTCATAAAGCAGATCATCAACACCAGAGCCCATCACGAGAACAGCATAAAACTCGCACAAAACGTAGCACAGCACACACAATATACAGCTAGCAGACAGTTAGCCCAGAAATCTCGATGGTTGAACCGAGCTAATCGATTTCGATGAATTATGGGAACGTGCCGCTGTGAAGTATGGGTCATTTTCATAGAGCAGTATATAGTCAGAATTATTGCCTTAGCGTCTGAAGGAGGCCGTGTGGTGGCGCTAGTGTAGGGAAAGGTGTTAGAGAAGGGTCGTAAACCTGTCATTTGCCTCCCGGACGGAGCTCTCGCTCACCCGCGGCTCTCCACTAAGGAAGCGGATCGCGTCGAAACCAGACGACGGAGAAAACTAAGGGCGCCATATAAAGATGAATGGAATGGACTGTTGCCGTTCACTTATCCAGATCATATATATATTATATAGATATATATATATATACGACTCATACCCGAATATAAGGTTATACATGTAGGCCTATATACAATAATACATCTATTTATATATATGTATGCATGTCTGTTTGTATGTCTACATAATACATATAGATGCACTTATACACTCACATGATTGTGTGTATATGTATTATATATATGTGTGTGTGCCTATATATATATATATATATATATATATATATATATATATATATATATATATATATATATATATATATATATATATATCTATGCTAATGCTATCTTCTTCGAGTGCTTCCTTGCATTGTTTGTCATAATATATAAATGAAATGATGAATCGACATTTATCTTAAAATACTACTCTTTACACATATAGGCCTACACATAACTGAACGTAACATGTCATAACATACACTTAATACTTATGAAACAGGCCAAAAAAAGGAGTTTCCCTGCCACGAAGTTAAAGAAAACTAATCTGCCAGTCTACGGATTTTTCTTCAATCTCTTGCCTCCCTCTGTCTGCCTTCCGGTGTCACGTGACATTGATTGACTGCACGGCAGTCATCAATACCGTTAATTCAAAGATGGAGTCCTATTGTTTATAGTCGCTTCCATAGTCTGGTCGTTCGTATACGCTTAATTGTCAATGTTTCTCTCTGTCTCTGTCTGTCTCTGTCTGTCTGTCTCTGTCTCTCTCTTTCTATGTCTGTCTGTCTGTCTCTGTCTCTCTCTTTCTGTGTCTGTCTGTCTGCTGCTGTGCGTGCTTCGCAAGAGCTGCACATACACTGTTGTTGGCCTGTCGTTGCAACTCTGCAATATATAATGATTATGAGTATTTACGACCAATAAAGTCGTGTATATAATTGTCTCATATATAAGCATGCGTCATTAATGCATGTATATATTATATACATCTACATGTATAATATTGTGAACAAAATGTTTTGCATATATAATGAGCACAGGTGTTCTTTATGTTGATATATATATAATGTGTATCGATTGTTAAGCAGGTTTAGTCTTAGGCCTTAGTTGCGCTGTCGGCTCGTGGGCGCTTGGCCTAAAGTAGCCTAAACATTGGCTGACGGTAGATTGTTTTTACACGTGCAGTTAGCGCGCCAAACTTAGAAACTGCTGATGACAGTAAATTTGAACTATACAGTGTAGTACAGTTGTTTTAAGGCAAGAGTTGAGTTGTTGTTATTAAACTGTGTTTGAAGAAAGAAAGAAACATTCAAAGAACTGTGTCAATTTAATTCTTAAACAGTTAGAAGACGTTGAGCAATTTATATGTAGAGATAAGGAAAGTTCTTGAGGTAGGTCACAACTAAGAAAGAAAAGAGTTGGTGACATATTTGGTGGCAGCAGCGGTAGGATTCGAAACAACGTCTGGAATTCGAAACAACGTCTGGGATTCGAAACAACGTCTGGGATTCGAAACAGCGTCTGGGTTCCGAAACAACGTCGACTGGTGAATACGCATTCAAATCATTGGTAAATCTACGACAACGAAAGCCTCAACGACAAAGGTATAAAAGTTGGTTGTTATCAAACAAAGAACAATCCCCAATACTTCAAACACAAAAGAAAACTCGTGTTTTCCAGAAAGGACAGCACTGAAGTAAAGAAGTAAGATGGAGAAATTAAGTGTCAAGAAACAAGCAGAACTGAAGAAGATGTCTTCTGAAAGATTAAAACAGCGCTTGTTAAAGGCTGGTTTTGAAGAAGAAAAACTGAAAGATATGTCACGTGAAGACATGCTAGAAGCGCTAGCTGAAGTCTGGCTTAAAGAAGAAGCAGAAGAAGAAGAAGGTGCTGTCGGTGGTGCTGTGGAAAAGGTTACTGAGAAACCGCCTGGGCCTATGTCTATGGAGACGATGATGCAATGGATGATGATGACAAGACAAGAAGAGAAAGAAAGAGAGGAGAAACGAAGACAAGAAGAGAAAGAAAGAAGACAGGAGAAACAATTACGTCTTCAAAGAGAGAAAGAAGAGAAAGAGAAAATGTACGACAGGAAGAATTACGTCTTCAGAGAGAGAAAGAAGAGAAGGCAGAACGTCTTCAGAGAGAGAAGAAGAGAAGGCAGAACGTCTTCAGAGAGAGAAAGAAGAGAAAGCAGAAATGCAAGACAGGAAGAATTACGTCTTCAGAGAGAGAGAAGAGAAGGCAGAACGTCTTCAGAGAGAGAAAGAAGAGAAAGCAGAGCAAGTTCGTGTGGCAGAACTTGAGTTGCAAAAGCAGCAATTTGAGATTCAATTAGAGCAATTGAGAAGAGATCGAGAAGATGCTGAAAGGAGAAGATTAGAGCAGATGATTGAATTTGAAAGGGCGCGGAAAAGTGACGAAGAGATACGTCAGCAACAGATTGAAGAGAAGAGATTACGTGAAGAAGAAAAGGAAAAAGTGCGAATTTCAGAGTTGGAGCGAGCAGAACAGGTTAGACAAGAAGAACTGAAATTACAGAAAGAAAGCATGGAGAAGGCGGAAGAGGAAAGACAAGAACGTTTAAAGTTGGAACAACAAAAAATAGCATTAAAAGAAGCACAACTCAAAGAGGAGAAGCGAAATAGAGAAGCACAAGAACAAAGAAGGCAAGAAGAACGAGAAGAACAGAAAAGGAAACAGGAAGAAAGTGAAACGATGGTTTCGAAAATAAAGAAAATTGGTGATGCCATGAAACACGTGTTACCTAAAATGCCAGACGATATGATGGAGGTGCCATTATATTTTGAAACGGTTGAGAATGCGTTTCGTAGTTTCAACGTGCAAGAACAATACTGGGTGAAGTTACTATTGCCATTGATGACTCCGAAAGCTAGAACTGTTCTAAACAGATTGTCATTCGATGATTTAGACGATTATCAAGTCGTGAAACAGCACTTGTTAAAAGAATTCAAGTTGACACCGAGAGAGTATAGATCGAAGTTTATTGATGCGAAGAAGACAGCTGAAGAAACGTATACAATGTTTACAGCTAGGCTGAAGAACTTGCTGAACTATTATGTGAAAAGTCGCAAAGTGGATAAGAATTTTGAGAAGTTGTTTGATTTGTTAGTGGCGGATAAGTTGAAAGAATCACTACCACCAGGTCCACTACAGTTTGTATTGTCGAAGGAAGGAACTGATTGTTACGAAGCTAGTGTTGTGGCAGACCTAGCGGACATTCATGTTAATAATCGAATTGGTTTGGCAATTCCGAATAAGACAAGTTTTGGTTTTGTACCCAATGTAAAAAGAAATCAACAGTTCACTCCAAATTTTGGTTTTCATTGGAAGAGCAATCAAGAAACAGGAAATCAGTTCAGAGGTGCAGAAGTGAAACCAAATTCTCCGGTTGTTCACGAGAATAGAGAATCGATGATGGCCAGACAACGTCCGGTATATAACAAGTCACCACCAAGGTTTGTCGCGAGAGAAGGCAATGCATCGTTTACTCCATATAAAAGAAAAGAAAGCTTCGAACAACGAGGTGCAGTGGTGAAACGTTGTCACAACTGCGGATCAGACAGGCATTTGATGAAATTCTGTCCAGTTCCTGTTACAGCCTCAAATTATGGAAAACAAGAAAATTCGAGGGTGAATCGAATTCAAGTGGTTGATAATTCTGAAAGTCAAGCCACAGAACATCAGAATAATGAAACTGAAGTAAAGTCAGTGATGAAATGTCACCTCTCACCTGATATTCAGAAAGAAATTCTATTGCACAATGGAATGCAGAAAGAAATGGTTGGAAGAGATGAAAGTACAGCATTGAAGAAAGTGGTATTGCAGTACGTCGAGGTAGAGATTCGTGGAACAGCAGGAAAAGAACCAATAAAAGTAAAAGCACTTATTGATTCTGGAGCAGAGGTTCCGGTGATTAGTGAAGAATTACTGGAAGGCATGAAGGTGGAGCAGATTGGAAAAGTGAACTTACAATGCGTGGCAGGAGATGCCATTCCTGCAAAGTTAGTGAAAGTTGATGTAAGGCTGTGTTGTAACGATGTGGAAGAAGAGGTAATTCCGCATAAAGTCAAATGTTCACTTACACCGTATGTGACATTGATGTGTGCTAGTATTGCAAAAATGGGAAGCACAGAAAGATTCTTGTTGCATCCAGAAATCATTGCAGAACTAAAAGCCGTGCCACAAGTGAAAATGATACAAGGAGATGTGCAAGCGAATGTAACGACGAGATTGCAGAGTCAGCGAAAGAAAGTGGTAGATGTCGAAGAGGAAAGTGAAACTGAAAGTTCAAGTGAAGAGGAAAACGAAAGTGATGATCAACAAAGTTTAATGCCAGATGGAATAACAGCAGAAATGAGTGAACAAGAGATGGCTGCATGCAAGAATGGTAATCTAAATGAAACGAAAGAGGATAATGAATGTGATGTGGAGATAGGAGATTTGTTTGAAGAAAATGAGAAAGATGAAGAACAACAGATGCAGATTGCAGACGCAAAGAAATTCGAAGAACAGCAGAGACAAGATGAATCATTGAAAGCATGGTGGAATTTAGCGCCAGATAAAGAATCTGAATTCTGCGTGGTAAATGGCTTACTGTACAAGAGATATCGAATATTAGAGCAAACGATATATCAATTGGTGTTACCAAAAGAGCGACGAATGAAAGTGATGGAGTTGGCTCACGAATCAGTATTTGGAGGACATCTTGGAGAAGAGAAAACTAGAGAACGAATAAAGTTGTCTTTTACGTGGCCAAAGATGAGAAGAGATATAGTGAAATTTTGCAAATCATGTGAGAAATGTCAATTAAAGGCAAGAAGTTTGGTGATGGACAGGGTTCCTATCACTCCAATTCCAAGAGAAGATGTGGCGTTTAGAAGAATTACGGTGGATTGTGTAGGACCAATCGAGCCAGCATCTGCTGCAGGTCACAAGTACTGTTTATGTATTGTCGATTCTTGCACAAGATGGCCTACAGTGTTTCTGTTGAAATCATTAACTGCGAAAGCTGTGTGTGATGCTTTGATGGAGTTGTTCATGAACGTTGGTGTACCTTCAGTGATCACAAGTGACCAAGGAACAAATTTTACTGCGAGTCTGACAAGAGAATTTCTGAATTTAATGGGTTGTAGTCCAAGATTTGACACGCCAGGTCATCCAGAGGCAGCTGGATTAGTAGAAAGATGGAACCAAACATTCAAGAAAATGATCCATCATGTAATTGTTGACAATCCAAGGCAATGGCATAAAGTAATTCCGTTTACAGTGTGGGCATTACGAGAAGTACCGAATGCAACTACTGGAATTGCTCCTTATATGTTGGTGTATGGAAAGATTCCGCGTGGACCATTGGCAATTCTAAAAGAAAGTTGGACAAGAGAAATTAATTTACCACCTCATATTGGAATCCAACCAGAAAAGTACTTGAAAGACATGAAAGCAAATATGGAAAAAGCATTACTGTTTGCAGAATCATATTCACGAGAGAAGCAATTACAGTATACGAATCAATACAACAAAAGAGCGAAACATAAAGAATTTGAACCGGGTGAAAAAGTTATTGTGTTGTATCCGACGTCAACAAATAAACTGATTTCACGATGGCATGGTCCATGTACTGTCATACAACGAAGATCAAAGTACTCTTATTTGATTGATATGGGTGACGATTGTCGAAAGATAATTCACGCAAATAAAATCAGAAAGTACATTACAAGAGCAATGAGTTGTGGACTAATCGTTGAAGAAGATGAAGACTTTGGTTCAGTGGTTGAACTGCTGACAAAGAATGACTTGCAAGATGAAAAGAACTCACTGAATCTTGATCCCGATCAGATTAACCATTTAACATTGACTCAACAAAAACAATTGCTGGAAGTACTGAACAAATATTCTGATCGATTTTCTGAAAAGCCTGGACTATGTACATTGGTTGAACATGAAATTGAACTGAAACCGGAATTTCGTGAAAAAGAATTTATGGCTTACCGTATTCCACTCATCTATCGAGCAGAAGTTGAACGACAAATTAAAGAAATGCTTCAAGCCAACATTATAAAACCATCTTCGAGCAGAATGGCAAGTCCGTTGGTAATTGTTAAAAAGAAAGACGGTTCTCTGAGACTTGCCTGCGACTACAGATACATTAACTCGTTCACTGTGGATTGTAAATATCCGATGCCGATTGTAAAAGATGTGTTGCACAAAGTTGGAAAATCAAATGTGATCTCGATTTTTGATTGTCGAAGTGCTTACTGGACTTGTCCTGTTAAGCAAACTGATCAATGGAAAACTGCTTTTGTTACTCACAATGGACTGTACGAGTTTACTCGTGTTCCTTTCGGAATGATCAACTCAGGAAGAACATTTGTTAAAGCAATTAACATGGTTTTACAGCCTATAAATGAATTTGCTGAGCCCTATGTAGATGACATTGCTGTGCATTCAGATGATTGGAAGATTCATTTACAGCATTTAGATGCATATTTAATGCAAATGAGACTGCATAACATTACTCTGAACTTAAAGAAATGTATCTTTGGTAAGAGTGAGGTAAAGTTTATCGGTCATGTGGTTGGTTCTGGAACGATTCAAATGAATCCAGATAGAATTGAAAGTTTAATTAATTTGAAAACCCCAGAAACGAAGAAACAAGTTAAGCAATTGCTGGGATTTTTTGGTTACTATAGACAGTTTATCAAAGATTTTGCACAGATTGCGAAGCCTCTATCTGATTTGACAAGCAAACATGTTCCAGATAAGATTGATTGGACTGATAGACATCAACAGGCATTTAATTTACTTAAAGATGCTGTACGCTCTAAAGTTGTTTTATATGTTTTTGATGTTGGAAAACCTTTTAATTTGTACTGCGATAGTAGTGATTTTGCAGTAGGAGCTGTGCTAACGCAGATGGATGATAAGGGAATAGAGCGCCCTGTGTCATTTATAAGTCAGAAGCTGACTGACACCCAGAAGAGATGGGCAACTGTGGAGAAAAAGTTCACATCTTTAGAATTGTTTGGGCAATAAGTTGAAAGAGATAATCATTGGATCCTTTAACTTATCTGCCTATGCTATTGTTTGGGCTTTGGCACTGCAAACTTTTGATGTAGAAGTTAATTATAAGAAAGGACGATTAAATGTTGTAGCAGATTGTTTATCTAGATTATAAGATTGTTTATTTTACTGTATTATATAGTATTAAGTTTATTGCGTAATTTAGTACATGATGATTTTGCAAATTTTTAAGTTTAATTTGCTCAATCCAAAGAAAGGGAAGGAGGTAATGTGAACAAATGTTTTGCATATATAATGAGCACAGGTGTTCTTTATGTTGATATATATATAATGTGTATCGATTGTTAAGCGTTTTAGTCTTAGGCCTTAGTTGCGCTGTCGGCTCGTGGGCGCTTGGCCTAAAGTAGCCTAAACATTGGCTGACGGTAGATTGTTTTACACGTGCAGTTAGCGCGCCAAACTTAGAAACTGCTGATGACAGTAAATTTGAACTATACAGTGTAGTACAGTTGTTTTAAGGCAAGAGTTGAGTTGTTGTTATTAAACTGTGTTTGAAGAAAGAAAGAAACATTCAAAGAACTGTGTCAATTTAATTCTTAAACAGTTAGAAGACGTTGAGCAATTTATATGTAGAGATAAGGAAAGTTCTTGAGGTAGGTCACAACTAAGAAAGAAAAGAGTTGGTGACAAATATGTATGCAGATGTATATATATATATATATATATATATATATATATATATGTTTATGTATAGGCCCATATGTGCATATATATGTACAAATAGACTTATTATTTTCTAGTCCCTTGGTAATTCTCTGCCACTGAAACCTTCTCTTCATACGCCGCATACAGGAACCATTCGCTTCACGATTTATCCATCCATCCTTCCTCAGTATATTTCTTCCTTCCTTCCTTCCTCTCTTCCTTCCTTCCTTCCTTCCCTGCGATTCTTCATAAACCGATTCCGTTCTCATTTCGGCGGGATTAGAAGTAAATTCACAGTCACCACCTACCCCACCCCTCTACTCCAGCCCCATTGCAACCACCACCCAACCACGACCCATAATGGCAAACACCATGCGAAACACTTCCACGGCTGTCACTATCCGCATGTACGGTCCCGATACTATAGCCGCCTTCTTATCTGAATTCCCCGTGTACCGTTGTACAATCCGCGATAAATGCGAGAACCGTTCTTTCGACGGTGTTGCGGAATAAGGTGGCCAGATGATAAACGATTGCCAGTGAATCAAGTCGAGACTTTTGCAAATCACCTTGTATTTATATGACAATCGAACCAACACTCACGCTGACACAGTGTGATTTTCCTTACAGATTTTATTTTAGTTATAGTTACAGTTATAGTTAATGGTTTTTTATTTTAGTTATAGTTATAGTTAGTATTATTTTTTAGTTATAGTCATAGTTATAGTTAACGGACTTTTATTTTAGTTAATTTTAGTTACTAGGCCTACTTAGTTACAATAATTAAGGCTATAAATAAAATTGTGCGTATTAACATGCTGTTTCACAATTTGCTCAGAGCTTTGAAAGCCTTTGAAGCATGGGCGCATTCAGCTTCATGAATACACGAGTTTCCAAAGTAACTTACAAATTGCATAATAAAAATATCTAATTTTTTCGTTCTCATTTATGTCGAATCGTCCATATTGCAATTCTTATTTTTATTTTTTATATTAACGAAAATAAAGATGAATTTTCGTTATTGTTATTTTAGTTATAGTTATAGTTATAGTTAATGATATTTTTAGTTATAGTTATCGTTAACGAAATCATTTTATTTTCGTTTACGAACATTTTCGTTATCGTTATTGTTAACGAGAATCACACTGCGCTGACAACGGTTTTAATGTGGCCAGAGACTTAATTTATCTTAAAGCAGTTGTTATCGTTTGTACATTCTGATTGCAATATATTCTGTTACATATATATATGTAGCAAACAGAGAAGAAACGATGATGACGATAATCATTATATTGAAGACAAATATGAAGCCTGAAGTTGTGCTCTACAAGTTTTCATTTATATTATGCTGTCATTTGTAACTCAAAATATCAACTGACTAATATCAACAGACTATCACTACAAGACCTTCTCGCGCACTGCCAAAACTGAATTTCTTAACATAAAGTTAACAAAGGTTAGTTGCTGTTTAACGACACTGTATTATAAGAAAGATGATTAGCGTCGTCCTCCTCCTTTTCCCAGGCTTGAGACTTGCACTACCAGAGTACGAGCAGTGGCGGAGTTAGCATAGAGCCTGTTGGGTGATAGATAAGTAGAGAAGCCTGAGGCAGATGACAGTATCGCCTGTGAATAAGTCGCGACATCGCTTTTTTGGGCTGTATAGACATTTCTAGATTACGATATTGGCGAAGGAACTGAGGATAATGAAGATGATAATGATGATGATGATGATGATGATGATGATGATGATGATGATGATGATGATGATGATGATGATGATGATGACGACGATGATGATGATGATGATAATAATAATAATAATAATAATAATAATAATAATAATAATAATAATAATAATAATAATTATAATAATAATAATAATGATAATAATAATAATAATAATAATAATAATAATAATAATAATAATAATAATAGTAATAGCAGCAGCAGCAGCAGTAGTAGTAGCAGTGGTAGTATAGTAGCAGTAGTAGTAGTAGTAGTAGTAGTAGTAGTAGTAGTAGTAGTAGTAGTAGTAGTAGTAGTAGCAGCAGCAGCAGCAGCAGCAGCAGCAGCAGCAGCAGCAGCAGCAGCAGCAGCAGCAGTAATTTGGTCATGTAATTATAGTTTAATGCGGTTGTCAATTTAAGCTTTTCAATGCATCTGCCTCGTTCCATCTGTTTGTTTTTATGGATCAATGTGCGTCTGTGTTTTCTCGCCGTGTCTTCCTCCACCTCTCTCTGTCTCCGTTCATCTACCTGTTTGTCTGTCTGTGCATGTCCTATTTGTTCCGCCTACCATTTGTGTTGGTAATTAAGCGATGCGGCCATTGATATGGAGGCATCCGCATGGAGAAGCAATCCATAGAGTCCTGTCATCGTCTGTCGTCATAGGGAGAGCCGGTCAGTGACAGATCACGCGTTCATGAAAGGCAATTGGAAGAGTCAGCCTCCTGAAAGACCAACGGAAAAGCGCCTTCCGTACTACACCGTTGCTACCTGTTCCATTCCAAGACATATCACCAGTCACCTATTGTAACACGGTCTGTATTGACAACGATTAGCACTGCAATTTAATTTGCGTCGTCCGTTGTAATTTAATTATTAAAGTTATTTATCATCCATTTATTAAGCGCCCATATCTTATTACCAAGCATCAATCGATGGTGCTGAGCAATTGCAAGTTAAGGACTTGCTCAAGATCTCTGCGCAATAACCGTCTTACATAGGGAAGGCTACAAGCCGAGCGCTCTATAACCAAGCGGACTATAGTTCCCACAAATTGAACATTACATATATACAGTGGCGTCGCCAGAGCTTCAAGGTTGGGGGGGGCAAGGCATAGGAGGACAGAGAAATGAGCGTCCGAAGGACGATCGCTGAGGCGCGGAGCGCCGAGCAGGGGGGTTTGGGAGGGGATGTGCCCCCTCCCCACTTAAATTTTTTTGAATTTTCATACTGTAATGGTGGCATTTTAAGCTGTCATAGGAACAAAATTGTTTGATTATTTCAGCGCTGATAGGAGCCAACTGTGACTCGTTGCTAAATGTTAAATGTTCGCGTTTTCATATAGTGACCGTATACGGCCTCGACACTGCTCATTTTTCAATGAATTGATTGGCTTACATCCTTCATCACTGCTCGCCCGTTCGAATGTACGCCACACCATTAAGGTCCCCGTGCAAGGACCGTGCTACCCCGAGGTTTAAGATGTAGTTTGAACCGTATTTGAGTTTGACTACAGATAATATTAGCAAACCCGACATTTATTGAAATTAATATAAAAACTAGAAAACACATTCAATATCCAAGAACGCCACACACCTAAGGGTAAACAGATTGCTGACCATCTGATCCTGTACCTTCCAATCCTCGACCTAAAAGACACCCGCCTTAACATCTGCTGTGCCCTCTCTGATCCCCTGGAAACCGGACTCGGACCTCCCTCGGACTACTCTTTTGGACAACCCCTCTGATTAGACGCAGCGCTCGTGAATAAGCTGGTGCCCTGCGCTTGGCTTTCGAGTGGCGCTTTAGAAGTTTGAGATTACGATTACGATTACGATTACACAATTAGCAGACATAGTTTACAAATGGTATACAAACCAAGCAAGAAGGATTCAACTACCGAATCGGGAAGCCAAGCAGTGTTGATGCAGTTTTACTGGTGAACAATCGACAATAGAAACAGAACTCCGACTGCTTTAAACGACTGTACTCGGGCTTAAAGTGGGTGGGAATGCGCGGGAACGGCCTCCCACTGCTCTAGAGAATTGGCAGGCATAGATATTTTTGTTCCCTTGTCTTAAACCAAGATAGTGTGAATCAGTTTGCTATGTTTTGTCTCTGTATATATGTATCTATTTCACAACAAGTATTATACCAACACCCGGCCACACACACGCCACATACATATACATACACATACACACACAAACACATGTACACACTGATGCCTGCTTTTGCGTGCACCCGTTGAGCGAGAATGGCGGGCGAAGATGTCGCTCAGAGGCAGGCATACTAATAATTTCCACATGTTGTCTTGGACAAATGGACATCCTGTTGGAATGCGGCTGTGTGACTGGTGTAAATAGGTCACCCCATCATGACTCATCACTGCGAATAGGAGAGATAAACAACATTGGACTTTTCCCTATTCTTCTGTATATTTAGTGTAAAGCACAATCCGTCACCTGTTGATTAGTGATTAGTCTTTGAAAAGAAAACAAACTTTGGAAGAGGAGAAGAGGACCTTCAATGTAAAATGTCAAACCACACACCACATAGGGTACCCCCTAAAAAAACTCACCGGATTTGCACGAATCCCAGGACCCAGCCTGACCAGGGTTGGGGGGCAGCTGCCCCCCTTGCCCCCCCGTGGCGCTATAGGTCGTAGGCAGATAGACCTCGATATACATATATATATATATATATATATGTGTGTGTGTGTGTGTGTGTGTGTGTGTGTGTGTGTGTGTGTGTGTGTGCGCGCGCGTGTGTGTGTTACCGATGTACCTTGACATTTATAGAGCGCATTGGTAAGAGGCTAAGAGCCTCTCAATAGCTTTGGGTAGGCCTACATGGCTGTCTAAGAGAATGTTACTTGGGTCGAGTAAACAGAAACAATACGAATGTTCGCGGGAAGACCTTTTCTTTTATTACCATTTAGCTTTAGTAGCCCTATAATTAATCAATTACGACGATAATAAGGTTACGTGCAATTGTTTAGGCTACATTGGACATGAAGAATCAACCGTATCCTTTCAGCGTTCAAACCGCCTTACAAACTGTTCTACAAAGTGCTCATCGTTGCAGCAAGAAGCTCCAACTGTCACGGTTGGTTGGAAGTTAATTCTTTAGATCCTAACATTTAGACCTCCGTAGTCCAATTGTATAACAGTAATAACATTCGATCAACAAGCTTGTTCTAGTCTGTAATCGATGCCAGGTGAGCCATCCGGATAAACTGAGAAACCGTCAACTATTAGATCTATTATATTAAAGCTATTAAAGTTAAAAGGTAATAAAAGAAAAGGTCCACCTGTCATCCGGATAAACCGAGAAACCGAGAAGAACAATCTTCGGTGAGTAGATAGATGGCTGGAGGTTCGGCACCTTATTATAGAAATCTACTATTTGAAGTCCTACCGTATGATGTTACTCTATAGTTTAAACACGTTTCTTTCTGCTGAAAATAATACCAGGGAATGGTAAGGTGTATAAAAACTGTAGGCTATATGCACACGGTTCAGTATTACACGCCTAATCACACGCCTAATCATTTTCTGCAAAAATTAAATGGAATTAAATGAGTCGACAATTGGATTGCAAAGATTGCCAGAATCAAGTCATCGTCTCGTCAGGAGTCTATTAACCATTAGGCTATATTGTATTTAAACCGCCTTGGTCCAGATGTTACGCATTATGGACCGGTCGCTATACCTGCGCTGATATATGGTGAAATGTAAAACAGTCCAGAAGTGCTCTGTACTGACGATGCTGTCGTCGTTGATTTACATTGGATAGGATTTCATAGATATCTTCAAATGGCATTTGCGATTAGAAGCAGCGTGAGACTTATGTGATGTCCAGGTGTGAAATGAATGGAAGAAATGTTTCCCAATGAGAATCGCTCGCACCAGTTAGGAAGTTAGTTCCTCTCGTACAAATCGTACTCTGTCTAATGTCTATGACCACCAGTTTCAGATGTGCCATCCTTCACTGGGTTGTCGACAATTTCGGTTTTAGTGCAAATGCGATAGCAACAGTTTGGCATCCGTAGAATCATTCCCAATGGGTCACTTAACTGGCTCCACAATTTCACCTGCCACTCTGTAAATCGAATCCAGAACGATGTGGTGAATAATTGAAACGTCAAGGAATATAACCGAACAGTATCAATCCAGCAAATAATGACACATTAGCAGACAGTATGTTCTATTTATACGACCCGAGTAATCTAGTGCACTGTAATATCCTTTATGTGAAATAATTTGAAGATGTAGCGTGGCGTGACGGGAACGTGAGGATGTAATGTTAAGTGAAGAGACGGAAGGATGAAATGCTATGTGGTGATGCGGAAGGATGTAATGTGATGTGAATAGATGGGATGATGTAGTGTGAAGTCTGACGATGCAATGCTATGCAAAGGGATGTTGAGGATGTTGTTATGTACCTAATGTAATAAGATGTGACCATGTTATGTAATGTGATGGAATGCGATTATCTATATCGTGATCGTGAAATGCGAAGTATTTCATCATGGTGTGAGGCAATAATTATATTTCGCAGGTTCGAGATTAGGTGATGTTATAAGCCTCGATACTCGTTGCACTCTTTTTGCTGATGCTGCTTAGCATCTCTTGTGGCTCCAGCCTCAGGACCTCCGCATCCTCGGAGTCTTCGTTCATCCCCAGAGACTCAGCCACTGAAACACTCCTCTTCTTTGTATCCGCGCACACTCGAGATGCATTGCATCCACTTAAAATGGTAGCGTCTCTATACAAAGCATGTGTCTCGTCAGAAAATCTTTCTGATTACCATCTAAGTTTCATTCTAGGTTCTGGGGTGCGCGATAGCCTAGGGTAATTGCGCTGGACTGTCAGCCGAGAGGTCGGGGTTCAAATCCCCACAAGGACAGAAATTTGTTTCCAGATTTATGCTCAACCTGCACTCCCTATCCAGCTCAACCATGACGTGCACAGTGCACACTGACCGTACAGTCGTACACTGTTGGTTGAACGATGAGACGGCGAGGGAGAGGATAGGTCACCCGCCCTCATATGCCGAGGCTAAGAAAATGAAGTCGCTTACACTTCATGTCCATGGCTGCCTCTCAGGCTAGATTTATGCATTCTTCTTCTTCCTCCTCCTCCTCCTTGTTCCTCCTCCTCCTTCTTCCTCTTCTTTGCATTCTTCTTCTTCTTCTTCTTCTTCTTCTTCTTCTTCTTCTTCTTCTTCTTCTTCTTCTTCTTCTTCTTCTTCTTCTTCACATTCTTCTGACACTTTAGTGCAGTGGTTGACTTTATTACCAGACAATCTAAATACGGTAGCTCTCTGCACGAAAATGTCTGCTGGAAGGAGACATTGCTCTGAAAAATCGGATTTCAAATGCTTGCTTTTTCCGTATCACGGGAACATATTCCTGAGAATACTTATCTCAGTTGGTCAGCTCTGAAAAGCATGATTCCTTCTCCCAAAGTCCTCCTCCCCATAATATCCTAAGGGTTTTCCAGCTCAACCCTCGTGCTTCGTATCTTGACTGCATGGTTCCATCTGATTCTGACAGATGGAACATTTGGGAATCTTGTTCCAGTTAGATATGGTCATCAATTGATGGCTTGTGGATCACAGTGACGGAACTAAAGAAGCTTTCAGTTAAGACATGGACTAATGCTTTTCCATTGCAGACGCACTGTATGACCTTTCTTCCGTGTCGAGGCTCAAATGTTCTCACGTTCGTACAGCTTCACTTCCACTGCTTTCTTGCTTTCACACATTCTCTCAGCTTGTCTCAGACTAATGTATGAGTGTGTATTATAAATAGGCAAAGAAAGTAATGTATATGTAATGTATGTCATACATACATACATACATACATACATACATACATACATACATACATACATACATACATACATACATACATACATACATACATACATACATACATACATACATACATACATGGTCAGTGCTAAGACTCCAGGTGGTGCTAACGAATAGCCAACATTAGCCTTGTTGTCGGTCAGTCAGACGCTATAAGGGTCCAACGCCGACTCTATTTCGAGCAGTAGCCTGTGGTCGGTCAGTGTATATACGTAGAAGTGTGCATAACGTTGTTTGTAACGACTTTCTTGAAGCAATTGTCTCCCCCGGGGGACGAAGATCTCGTTGTTATTTTCCAGCCTAAGGAATGGATCCGTCCATCTTAAGCCACCGCTGCACTAGAAATGAGTCCGATCTGTATGCATCGGTTCATTTCCCCGACTCTTTTATGGTCGCCCTAAAAGCCTCGTCTGTCTTTCTGTCTGTCTTTCTGTCTGTCTCTCTGTCTGTGTCGTTTACCTCATGCGTCTCTTTCCATATGTCTCTCTCGGAACAGGAGAAGACCCGAGTGGAGTGGCCCGAGGGATCTGTCGAAACTTAGACGCGAAACCAGTTCGCTACTGGTACGACTCAAACGCCGAGTTTATGCGAGAGACAGAAATCAGTTCTACTGCTGTCGACAGAACTAAGACCTGAATACGTTATAAAAAAACAGTTCGTGGAATATAAAAGTTCATTGACTCTAACCAGCTGAAGAGTGCATCAAGTTTGTTTACCAAACGATGATGCAGTGTGATTGGAACACTTTCTCCGTAAGACCATAGCAGTATATATGGGCTTACAGAGAAAAAGATAGAAATATATAATGAACGACAGAGAGTCACACACACAAAGATAAAAAATACAGACTCAGATAGAGTGATTAAAACAGTTACAAACGCAGATTCAGAGACAGAGCGAAAGATAGGGAGAGATGGAGACCGACCACCTGCTGTTATGGGCTTGCAAAGACAGACAGACACAGACAGCCGGATGGACAGGCAGACAGGCAGACGATCGAACAGACGGAAGGATGTCCATCCATTTTTAATACCATACAACAAATGCTGAGCATGGACCTGCTTACAAACCATTAGCATCCCCTGCAGTCTGTATAGGTGTCGAATACAACGTGTATGTGGAGCGACGAAAGTCCCTTGTTAATAGAAGACCGTGTAAATACCACGGAGACAGCGCTGTGCATCCCAATATCGTGTAGGTAGGATGCGGCGAGCAAGCAGCAGCCACATCGTTAAAGCTCAGCATCTCTCAGCATCAGTAGCCAGGGCATTGACTGTCTTGGAGAAATTACGTGTCATCAGTGATGTTGTCATGGCTACGGTTACAGGGTGCCAGCGTCTTGAAGAGGCACCGGAATTGCCGCGGGACCATGACAGAAACACTGGCAAATTGCATTAGCCCGATGTACGGACAATTTGTTGGACAACAACAGCCCCAATTAATGTAGCGTCCGATCGTCGATTATGAGGCGTCAACTGCAGGGGGATTGGCGCCAACAGTGGCGCCTTGTTAAACGGCGTTGCTGTTCGCAGTAAATGGCTTATTCCGCAAAACGCTCTCCATCGCCTCAGACTATTGAACGCTGTCCACTTATCGGCACTGCCAGATCTGGACCAATGCTCTTCACAGTGTAGAACTGGGCCAATGGGTCATAGTTTAGATCTGGGCCAATGGGTCATAGTTTAGATCTGGGCCAGTTGGTCATAGTCTAGATCTGGGCCAATGGCTCACAGTTATTATCTAGGCCAATGGGTCACAGGTTTAGATCTGGGCCAATGGGTCACAGGGTTAGATCTGGGCCAATGTTTCACAGTTTAGATCTGAGCCAATGTTTCACAGTTTAGATCTGGGCCAATGTTTCACAGTTTAGATCTGGGCCAATGTTTCACAGTTTAGATCTGAGCCAATGTTTCACAGTTTAGATCTGAGCCAATGTTTAACGGTTTAGATCCGAGCCAATGTTTCACAGTTTAGATCTGAGCCAATGTTTCACGGTTTAGATCTGGGCCAATGTTTAGCAGTTTAGATATGGGTCAATGTTTCACAGTTTAGATCTGAGCCAATGTTTCACAGTTTAGATCTGGGCCAATGTTTCACAGTTTAGATCTGGGCCAATGTTTAGCAGTTTAGATCTGAGCCAATGTTTCACAGTTTAGATCTGAGCCAATGTTTAACGGTTTAGATCCGAGCCAATGTTTCACAGTTTAGATCTGAGCCAATGTTTCACGGTTTAGATCTGGGCCAATGTTTAGCAGTTTAGACATGGGTCAATGTTTCACAGTTTAGATCTGTGTTACAATAGTACGACAGACCGAGATTAATAGCGTCATGCATTAATGGAATGGATGGATTGATTCTCTGAGTTTGTTACATAAGAAATGCATAGAATGATTCACGGAGTTTATCATATCAAATGATTACAAAGATTTATTCACAGAGTTTTCTTACCCGAGGTATATAATCACTGAGGATTACTGATATTAAGTAGAGCTTTGCTCTGGAATTGCAGAGCAATATTCCCTTGCCGAACCTTTAATCTGAATAACCGAATGATCAAGTCTATGATATGGAGTATGGTGTTATACGGATCGGAAACATGGACCCTGAGGACGGAAGATATAAGAAGAGTGGAGGCCTTCGAGATGTGGATATGGCGAAGGATGGAGAGAGTCAACTGGATGGAACACAGGATAAATGAAAAAACCTTGGGATCCTACCAATGAGGCGTGCTGCTGTGCGCAGAACCCGATCCAAGCCCCGTCCGACCTGCGGGAACCCGTCATAGAGAACTCTAGAGAACCAATATCCGACGTGGCTACTGATATGCGCAGAATTAAATCAAATCCCTTAGGATCTAAAACAATGTCATGCAAAAGTCACATAGAATGGCTTGTCATCATATTTATTTTTATTGCTATTATTATATCATTTTTACCCGAGGTACATACGATCCCTCAGGATCCTAAATAATGGCCAGAAACAATAAGTAGGCCTAGGCCCATTATTTTATTTTTGTTTTCATTATCATCGTCGTCGTCGTCGTCGTCGTCGTCATCATCATCATTAAATTATTATTATTTTATTAATTGCAGCGATATTTTGATAACAACAATTTACTGGTAATAATTTAGTAATAATATAGTATTCAAACATAATAAATATAATTACTTATAAATTATTAGGCCTACTGATATTATCAATTATCATAATTATTAATTATAGCCGTAATAATTATTATTATTGTTATTATTATCATTATCATCATTATGAGGGAAACATTTCTATCGAGCTAATAAATTAATTCACCTCAAGTAAAGTGCCAAGTGTGCGCATATTAGTATATAATAATGTATTTATTTATTATTAGAATACTTAATATAACGCTCTTTAAAGTATCTCACAAAAGGGCTTTCTCAGCGATAGCCTACATTATGTTAAAAGTCATTTACAACTATTGATCACTACATCAGGTAACAAACCGTTAGCTCATTGCAAGTAAGTAAGTAAGTAAGTAAGTAAGTAAGTAAGTAAGTAAGTAAGTAAGTAAGTAAGTAAGTAAGTAAGTAAGTAAGTAAGTAAGTAAGTAAGTAAGAGTAAGTAAGTAAGTAAGTAAGTACGTAAGTAAGTATATCTTCCATTTAATCAACGCTAACCGCACTTTGGTGTACATGAAAATTTGAAGAAATCGTGAATGAATCATCCTCATTATAATAAATCATCTTGATTATAAATGTTTTCCGTGCTATGGTATCTGTAATGTAGTTAGATAAGAGCTGATAATTATCTCATATTGAGTATCGCAATAGAGTCTCTGTGAATTTGTCAGATTACTGATAGATGGAGCCAAGCGTTTGTTGGCCATATAAAGCTGTTATTTCTATCTGGACCGTGGAGTTTTGTCGTCAATACTAGACGTAGGCATCATTATTCACGCGCCGTCGGTGCCTGATCTACTGTGGCTTCGCAGCGTGGCATTTATGCCGTCCATTGGGAACTGAATTTGTGGCCCACGCTGTACCAGATGGCACGACTTCGTCCACTTGCCAGATGGAAAGTCTTAGTCTTTGACGCAGCTGTTCGAGTCGTCGGTATTATATGCTGCGAATGGAAGATTATGGAGATGGTTCCCTTGGTCTGAGCCACGTTGAAGAGGAGAGGACAAGGACAAAATAGGACAGAATAAGACAGAACAGTAGATGACAAAATAGAAGAGTACAAGACAGGACAGTAGTTGATAAAATAGTAGAGTACAAGACAGGACAGTAGATGGCAAAATAGAAGAGTACAGGACAAGACAGTAGAGGACAAAATAAAAGAGTACAGGACAAGACAGTAGAGGACAAAATATGAGAGTACAGGACAAGGCAGTAGAGGACAAAATAAAAGAGTACAGGACATGACAGTAGTGGACAAAATAGAAGAGTAGAGAACAAGGCAATAGAGGATAAATGGGAGAGTAGAAGACAGGACAGTCTATGGTCCATTCTAAGTTCGATTCTTCTTCTTTAAGTTCTCTGCCCTTCGGCAGGTTCCAACTTCCAATGACGCCTACTCTTCTCTGTGCTGTGCTTTTTCCTTTAGTTCGCTGTATCCGTCGGCCATTCACCCCAGCATCATCATTTGCAAAAGTTCGATTCGTGTGCTTTAAATGCATGCAAAAATCGGGTCAATTCATTTTTCGGTCAGAATATTAAGTTGTTGATGTGGAATTGCTGTAGCTATCGGAGAGTCTCTGTTGGAACTTCAGTGGATATTACTCTTACGCAGCAGTAAAAAAGGCAGTGGATAACGGAAGTATAGAGTTACCGCCTTCAACCTAATCGTAATCTATGTATGCAACTCTCAATTAAAATCTATATGATCGCGATTTTAAACGCGTAGTTCGTTCCCCATTCAGTACATTAATAATATAAACGAACAGTAATGTCATTAAGACCTTCATGAAGTGAACTATTTCCGTTACGCTAATTTGACTCAGCTGGTTTCGGTAGGTGGCGCTGCTAAGAACATGGCCGTCTGTTGATGTTCTTTACAAGGACTCGATCACTAACCGTCGCATAGAATCAAAGTTTCGTGTTATGCCAGTTCGGACGGGCATGCGGTCCGCGGGTTGATTTTTCAAATTATTTTCAACCTTCTTAGTAAGGGCAAACATCTAGTTTAGAAATAACAATAGAATATTATCTTACAACTTGCAAATCCATCTTACCCTATTGATAGTGATTCTGATCTATTGGGTTACAACCCGGTTTCAACAATTGAAACCAGTTCTATACTTTTAATCAAAATAAAGTCTCTATAATGATGCTAACAGCTTGAAAATGAATCCGAAAATGCCTAGATTTTTACTTGCACGCTGCTTTCCTCAATACACCATTATTCATACTGGAGCATAATATATATAATTGTAACGAAGCCCGTTTCCCCTCAGCTTAAGTTGCCTTAACTAACACACATAATCAACTTACCAAAGTCGCACTTGCTCAGTTTAAGTAGCGCTTCTATAAGGTTCCCAATAGGCGCAAAAATTAATGCTTGATGCATATACAGTATACACACTAGAGAAATTTCCACATCGTCAGCTACAAATGACGGGGCGCTCCACTGAAACCAAACGTTTCCGATGTCGCCAATTGCCGCCCCGTCAAGGCGATTAAATGCCATTAGGCTATGTCCACAGCGATGGCTATCTGTCGAAGGCAGAAGCGCAGTCCGTCCGTCCGTCCTACCAGAGAGAGGTAGATTGGGCGATGGTGACCGCTCTATAGCCTCCAGTCGATGACCCACTCGCTACAACATGAAAGCCGCTTTCTGCCTGATTTATTACTGCGTGACGTAATTTGTATCGCCCGTCACAGGCCGAGCATAATGGAGTCCGTTTCTGTCTCTTCCTCCTCCTATTCCTCTTCCTCCTCCTATTCCTCTTCCTCTTCCTCCTTCTCCTTCTCCTCTTCCGCTGATTCTGTGATGTTGTTTGCTTCGATCGTCTGCTCCAACAACCGCTGATTTGTTCCATTATGACGGCCAGAATCACTTACCACCTGCTCTCCCGCCCTCTGAGATCGTCTGCTCTGTCTATCTGTCTATCTCTGTGTCTCTGTGTCTCTCTGTCTCTGTGTCTATGCATCTGTCTCTCTCTCTGTCTGTCTCTCTGTCTGTCTCTCTGTCTGTATCTGTGTATGTGTGTCTCTCTCAGTCTCTCTGTCTCACTCTGTCTCACTCTGTCTGTCTGTCTGTCTGTCTGTCTGTCTGTCTGTCTCTCTCTCTCTCTCTCTCTCTCTCTCTCTATATATATATATATATATATATATATATATATATATATATATATATATATATATATATATATGATCGCTGACTCTGCCTTCCTCTCTGTTAGTCTGTCTCCTCTTGTTCTTCTCTGTGCCTTGTCTCTCTGCTTGTGTGTCTCTTTGTATATATATATATATGCTTATGTATAATATGTTTATATGTCTCCTTGTGTCTTTTTGCTCTGCTCCGTTCAAACATTATTTACGTCGATATATTCGGCTGGATCTCTCGCTTCGTCGCTTTGTGCTCTACAATGTATGTTGATCATTTCAGCTTTATCGCTCGACACACAAGTATATACCGCTTTTGTCCTCTTTTTTCATCATCTGCACCTTGTTTCTCTGTCTTGGTATCTATGTCTTCGTCTCTTTGCATCTGTCTATCTGTCTATGTCCCTGTCTCTAACTCTGTCCCTGTCCCTGTCTCGCTCTGTCTCTGCCTGTCTGTCTCTCCTCTTCTCTCGACGTCTTTTATAATCGTTCCTCTTTCTGTCGTCAGTTTTCAATGTTTGAGGAATCGGGAGGGACGATTTGAACAATAAACTCTCGCTCCCTCTCCTCATCCTCCTTCCCACCTACCCCCCCCTCCATTTTACTCCCTCTTCCTGTTAATCCTCCTCCCAAACACCTGTCATCTTTCTCCTCACCCTTTTCCTCTTCGTCCTCGATCTTTTCCTCCCTCTCGCTTCCTGTCTGTTGGTTTTCCTTCTCCATCACTCCCCTCCGCATACTCCTCTTCCTCTTCATACTCCTTCCACCGTTTTCTCCTCTCGCTCCCTTCCGCCTGGTCCTCCTTCTTCCTCACCTACCCCATTCGTATTCTTTTTCCTCCTCCTTTCTCCTCTCTGTTACCCATTTCTTCTGGTTGTCCTCCTTCTATATATATATATATATATATATATATATATATATATATATATATATATATCTTCGTTTATTAGAACCAATCAGGCTGGCAAACCGCAGCTCAGTATACATACAGGTTAAATGCATTAATATAAGAAAAGAAAAGAGGTTGAAAAGGCTTCCTCCTCCTCCCCTGCACTCCTCTTCTTCCTCCTCCTACCCATTCTTGTTTCTTTCACTCTCTTCATCCCTTGTACTTCTCCTTTCTCACTCATCTTCCTCATACTTTTCTCCTCTTCCTTCTTAAAATCCTCTTCATCCTCCTCCTCCTCCTACCCTTGTCCTTCTACGCCTTTCCTATTCTCATTTTCTCCTCCTTATCATTCACCTTGCCCCTCTTTCTTCTCCTCCTCCTCCTGAACCTCCTTCCACTTCTCCTCCTCCGCCTCCGCCTCCTCGTCCTCCTTCTTCTCCTTCTCCACCTCGTCCTCCTTTTTCTCCTCCTCCTGTCCTCCTCCTCCTCTCCCTTTCCTCTCCTCGCTCTCCCTTTCATCTTCCTCCTCCTTAACCTCCTCCTGCTCCTCCTCCTTCTCCTGCTCCTGCTCCTCCATCTCCCATCCTCCTCCATCTCCCCTCCTCCTCCTCCTCCTCCTCCTCCTCCTCCTCCTCCTCCTCCTCCTCCCTCCTCCTCCTCCTCCTCCTCCTCCTCCTCCTCCTCCTCCTCCTCCTCCTCATGCCAAATAAAAGTCGTACCGCTCAGCGATTATCGGTCGATGCGGACGATGACGTGTATGATTGATGAGTTTCTGGGGGAGCCCCTGTCACGCCAAGTCGGTTCCACTTAACACCGGGAGGGGAAGAGGGTCAGAGATGGACAGGCGGCGCAATAGAGCCAGTTCCCGTCGAGCGCTGATGTTTATTAATTCAGCTCAGACGTGACGGATTTCTTGTCTCAGCGACGCAATTTATCTTCGACCGCCATGTTTACGAAGAAGTTTGTCATCGCTTCTTCGTCTGCTGTCCGTTTTACACAGGAAAAAAAGGCGTTCGGACACTTCTTCTATCTGTCTGTCTATGTGTACGTGTCTGTACGTGTTGGTCTGTCTGTGTGTCTATATATGCATATTAGTAAGTACGTAAAATAAATATATCCTTTATTGAAAACCAAACGCATTTTGGTGTACATTGTTCATCAAATAGATAAAAATAAATTGTATCTGTATGTCTGTCTGTCTGCCTGTCTCTATACGTCTGTCTGTCCGTCTGTCTGTGTGTCTATGTGTACGTGCATGTCGTTCCGTCTGCCTATGTGTCTGTCTGTACGTGTTGGTCTGTGTGTGTGTGTGTGCATGCATGTATGTAAGTAAGTAAGTAAAGCAAGTATATCCTTTACTGAAAAACCAACTGCTAACCGCATTTTGGTGTAGGCCTACATAGTTCATCAAATAGATAAATAAATAAAATGTGTCTGTCTGTCTGTCTGTCTGTCTGTATGTATGTATGTATGTCTGTCGGTGAGGGAACGAAGAGGCTAAAAGGAGAGGAAGGGGGAGAGAAATCATTCGCTAAACTGACGTTAAGGCAACACCCGCAGAGCCGACGAATAAGTACACCTTATACATGTATCTGACAAAACGTTGTCTTTAGCCGAAGCTGATCACGAGCTCTTTAATTAAGTTGTGTACTGTAAAGTGTCAAGTAGGTCTGTTTTAAGTACTCTGCATAGATTTTATCAGAAATAACAAGAATATATCTATATTACTTCGCACGATCAACGATAACCACGCGCTAGATGAGGTCTAGGTCCCCAGAAGATTAATCCGCCGCCTCACTCTAGCACTGTTCGACACCAAGATCCTGGAAGAAGTCCTCGTCGTTCTGAGATCTAGAGAGGCGCTATATAAACTTATAGATACAATACAATATGATCTATTTATCGACGACGGAAGAGAACAACCACATCAATAGTCGCTTCTTTCTTCCAACACACTTGCACTTGCTTATACTTGTACGTTCCACACTGTGTAAATGCATGACAGCCAGACGGACCAGGAGAAGGTCGCCTTTAGCCACAGGGCATCGGGAATTGTGGTCGACCATGCGAGAGACAAGTTCATTAAGAAACGAGGAGCAACACTAAAATGTTATCATTGAAGCCACATCACCAGCGGATTAACTATGCCTCGAGGGACCGGAAGCCAATGTAATCAGAGAATGGATCAAATTCTCAAACTACACCAACTACAAAACACGCCCTGCAACTGATCAATCTGAGCTACATGTAGGTGTAATAACATAAAAGCGACAAGGAATTAAATTTTGCTGCTGCTGGCACAGATGTGTTGACCAGAGTGACCATATAGCACGGTAGGACACTACCCTTAGGTTAAAATAAAGCTCCCATGTCCATTCTATAATGTAGAAAAATTGTGATCGTAATTGAAAATTTATATCATCAGAGGCGCTCCCGACCTAACACAATGAAACCATGATCGAACAGAATGGTCTTCAGGCGTTTGGGGAAAAGAGGCAAAGAGAGGCTGAGGAGTTCACGTCGCAGGGTGTTGGGTAACTTGTTTTCCAAGAGGATGGACCGACCGCAGTAAACCTTCTATTCTGGACCATGGAAGAGTTCTGGAGGCGGCTATTTTCCGCTCTTCGGCCCTTGAGCTGACAATGGACAATAATCACAAAATCTTGGATATTGAGACATCACATGCCAGAACGTGTCGCTTAATTCCATGCCTACGCCAGTGAGAAATTATGCTGTTTGGTGAAAGAGGAACATGCAAGCACATAGAGTGTACACTGTCCAGGGTCTTTACACGGAGTCAGTCAAGCAGGCTCGAACTCATGATCATTATATCACAGACTAATAGCACTATCCATAGACCACTTTGTCGCACAGCCCTTAACTTACATCCGTCATATCGTCATTTTAGATCTTTGCATGTATGTATGTTTGTATATAGCTACGTATGTATAAGAGATAGGCACGATTAGAATTAGAATTAGCAAAATCTTGTAGCTAATCGATTAGTACTAGCTGTTTGTCTAATCAATTAGCTAATCGATTAGAATCTAATCGATCAGTTACCCATCTCTGGTATATATATATATATATATATATATATATATATATGCATCTATGCATGTATGAATGTATTTATGCACGTATGTATTTGTGCTTGGGATGGTCACCATCCAAAAAGAAAATAATATTAGAAGACGAGTTTTCGTTTGTCCAATATTGCTTCTAAGCAAACTCGCGACAATCTCTAGACAAACAATCACCGCACAATGGAAGGTGACAACTCCTTTCAAAATTGAAAAT
>JACEVL010000024.1:826046-928546 GCA_020284085.1 Aporrectodea caliginosa | reverse complement strand
ATTCCGGGTGTCTTTTTCTGGAGAGTAGTCTAAATGAGTGCGGCCGTTTCCGTAGGTTGTACTGGGTGACTCGTTATGTTGGACAGAAACTCTGTAGGACATGATGCTCAGTGTTAATAGAGCAATCAATCAAATGTGTTTATTGGCACGATAGAACGTTACAACGTGACAGAGTAACAGCATAATCACAAAGTATACATTGAACAGATTGAATCGTAATAGATTAAACTAAATAACATTAAATGGGTACCAAAAGGAGGAGCCCAAACGGGACCATAGTCCCGCTAGGTAGGGCCACCTATGTCACTTGGAACAGTTCAAGACAGCAGTTTAAAAAGGACCATATCAAAACCGACTATTATTTTATTTAACCTTAACTACAGACAGATGCATCAACAAAACAATGATGAGAACAAGTTAATCAGATGTCTTAATATTATTTCATAATAAAAAGTTTAAGCTCCTTCTTCAATTGGGGACGATTTGGAAGAACCTGCGGGAGACTATTGCACATGGATGTGCTTGCTATTATTTTTAACTGCCGTAGCCAAATTTGCAAGTTTCCACGATCAATAGAATTGCACCGTGCTTCTCCAATGGAATTATTATTCTTGACTACTATTGATAACTTATGCACAATGATAACAACGATATAGAAGTCATTAGATTTGAATAAATTCAAAGCGAGTTTCAGATAATAATTCGAATTTCGAACATATAATTGGCAATCTGTAGCAAAGCTTACGTCACTCGTGTCTAAGTATTTGACATGATTCAGTCATTTGTACATGAAAAATTGCATACTGGGAATACGTGGGAACGTGAGCCAAGTCAGGAAGATGGATGGATGGATGGATATAGATATGGAAGGAGGAAGAGAGGACCTGTGGGACATAGAGAGAAAGCAACACATGAAAGGGATGGACGGCTGAAGAGAGGGGGGAAGGAGGAAGAGAGTATATGAAGAAGAGAGCTAGAAAGGGAGGAGGGAATAAGGGAACAGGGGTTATTGATTGATGGATTTGATTGATCAGTGGATGTATGACGGGCAATCAACTATGGATCGATGGGTGGACAAAATTTACCAGAGCAATCTGGACTGAAAGATACGAGGATAGTGGTTCCTCGAATGAACGGACAGACAGGCTGAAGGGTCAGCGTTTGTGGGTTAATGGCCGGCGGCATCTTTCAGGATATTTGGACAGCAGTGACCGTCATCAACAGACGCAGTATCGACGTCGTCATCGTTTTTATCTTCATTAGAACGAGAGGCAAGAAAGAGAAGAAGTGGAGGAGATGGAAGTAGAGATCGATGAGGCGTTGAACGAAGAAGAAGAAGAGAGGAAGAAGCAGAAGAGTGGAAACAGAAAAGGAAGAGTTGGAAGAAGACGGACAGACAGACAGTAGGAAGGAAGGAAGTAGTAGTAGAATGTGAATAGGAGGACAATAAGAAAGAAGAGGAGCAGAAAGAAGAAACAAGATCCTTAGCAGAGGAAGAAGAAGTGGTAGTACAAGAAGTAGAAAAGATAAAGAAGAAAGAAAAACAGATGTGGAGGAAGAGGAAAAGAAGAATATGAACATGAGGAAGAATTAGCAGCAGCCGTAGCAGCAGGAAGTAGAAAATATGAGTAGAAGAAAAAGGAGTAGAGGAAAAAGAAGTAGAAGTAGAACTCAAAACAGAAGAGGAAGTAAAGAAGAAGTTACCAAGAAAACGAGGACGAAACAAAATAGGAAGAAGCGACAGAAAAGTTGAAGAAGACGAGTGAGAGAAATAAGTACAAAAATTAGTAGTAGAGAGAGAAGAAGCAGGATGAAGAAAATGAAGAGGAAGAAGAAGAGATGGAAGCAGAAGAGGAAGCAGAAGAGGAAGAGGAAGAGGAGGAGGGGGAGGAGGAGAAGGAAGCAGAAGAGGAAGAAGACTGATCTGTTGCTGGCAGTTGGTGAGTGTGGTGAGCCGTGTACGGACAGATTGAATCATGGCCTGCGGACACGACAGAAGAACAGGTTCCGTTGGATCTATGAATATCAGATGACTTGATGATGACGACGGCCAATGGCTCAGCATCAGCAGCATCAGCAGCAACAGACGGCTTCATTTCTACGCCTTCATACCCTCGAGGCTGACAACACACGTCATAATTTTCTCTCGACATCTCTCGCATCTATTCGTCTCGTCGATGACACCGTCGTCGATGTCGTCAGCATAATTGCTTTGTCCAAAAAAACAACTACATCCTCCTCCCCTTGCCAGTAATGAGCAAAAGTAAACTAAAAACTTGCGAACTTTTAGTTTAACTAAAAAATTTTAGTTAAGGCAGAAGTTTAACTAAAAAAAAATAGTTTAGTAAAAACCAAAGTTTAACTAATATTTTTTAGTTTTTAATTAAAAAGTTTAACTAATATTTTTAGTTATTAACTTAAAAGTTTAACTACTATTTTTTAGGCATTAGGTAGTAACAAAATAAGTAACGAAATCAGCAACTATGTTCCGCAATGATTGTCATGAGTAACTGGTTTTATTACTCAAGTCAAGTGAACTGCATTGCATTGCACGATCAGCAACTTTCTTCGTGATTTTGTGGTAGAACTGCTTGTAAAAAAGTTTTTTTACAAAGTTTGAAAAAGTTTAACTAAATATTTTTAGTTTAGTTAACTTATTTACAAAATCAATTGCCAACATTTAGTTAAACTTTTTTTATTTTAGTTGACAAATTTGTTATAGTTTAACTAAAAAAAGTTAGTGCCTATCACTGCCCCTTGCACGCTTCAATTCAGTACAAGACTACCTGCTCAGAGATGCAGCTCTGCATTGCGCGCGGCCTGTTCAATTTATTTTCCTTTCATTGCATAATCTTCCATCAGACGTTGAAGGAAGCTGTATCGCTTGACTGACTGGCCAGCCATCTTTCCGCTAAACTGGACTTCATCTGCACAGGCCATCTCCCATGCATCCGGTCCCGATGCAATCCAAATGATGAGGGGCAGGAACCTAATTACCTTCTGCCATTCGACTGTTGGCTCTTAAATTTGAACTCGGCCACTTCCGTTTTCGGGTGGTGCCGGTCTCAAGCCTGGATAAAGGAGGAGGGCGCCTTTGAAGGCCCTGCAGGCAGCCATGCGATGTCGATAAACATAGGAAAATACTCGTAAATTTTCTTAAATGCAAAAGGCAATGAATGTATTTTTATAGCCTACTCAGATATTTTTATAGCCTACTCAGACTTTTCTCTTCTTATGGTCTTAATTTCTACAGAAAAGCGCTTTTCTCCGAAAAACATACCTTTATGTTTAAAAAAAGCAAAAAGTAACATGTCAAATATAGGCTACTTGCTATGTAAGTATTTGCGCTGACAGTTGACGGTGTGTAAAGCGTCCTCGAAGTAGCTTGCTTGTACTTTTAACTACACAATTTGTGCTTTCAAGTATGAAACTTATACTTTTAAGACATAAATTCTCGCACATGTATTTACAATTGCAGTGCATCGTAGCTGACTAAAACATTCGACGCTGCTGTCAACTTAAAAGTAGAAGTTCCATACTTGAAAGTACAAGTTCTATGTATAAAAGTACAAGTTGCATACTTGAAAGTACAAGTTGTGTATTTAAAAGTACAACGTCCATGATTAAAAGTACGTTTCATAAAAGTACAAGTTCCAAACTTAAAAGTGTAAGTTCCATACTTAAAAGTAAAATTTACATACTTAAAAGCACAAGTTCCATACTTAAAAGAACAAGTTCCATACTTAAAAGTGCAAGCTCCATAGTTAAAAGAACAAGTTCCATACTTAAAAGTGCAAGCTCCATAGTTAAAAGAACAAGTTCCATAATTAAAAGTGCAAGCTCCATAGTTAAAAGAACAAGTTCCATACTTAAAAGTGCAAGCTCCATAGTTAAAAGAACAAGTTCCATACTTAAAAGTGCAAGCTCCATAGTTAAAATAACAAGTTCCATACTTAAAAGTGCAAGCTCCATAGTTAAAAGAACAAGTTGTAGGCTATACCTAAAATTACACTATGCTTAACGACATCTTGCATGCAAAGGCGTAAACGCATTCGAAATCAAGGAACATTCCGAATATCAAAAATATATATTATATATATATAAAAGTATAGGCTACGTCGTGGAGTTAGCAGTAACAGTACATCTCACGTTCTTAAAAGAACATGCCGACGAATTCAAAGTAAATGCCGCCAACTCGACTTTAACAAACACTTATCAGAGTCGCTGAATATCGACAACAATAACAATAAGGAACCCTCAGTTGTTCAGCTTTTGGCAAACGGGTTCAATATAAGCATCTGAGCGCTTTGTTCTTCTGCCAACTGAAATAGTCTCCTGTAAGCGCTGAAGCAATAATAGTTTCAAATTGGACGAAGCGACAAAGCGCTTATTTGAGTCCTGCAGTCTATTTTTCATCCACTTATAGATTTCTTCTCGTCCTAAAAAATAAGAAACGGCTGCGATTGGACCACTTTTTTGGTTTCAAAACATGAGATCGCCAGATTTCGACCGGAAGACGATTGTTCATTAATTAGAAATTTGGCTCTAGTCATATACCATCGTATAGACTAGACCATGTTCTATGCCAAAGCTCTGGTCCTATATAACATAGTCTATACCAAGTTGTATAGGGACTATTTCTACCATAGAATTAGGAGGAATCAAATTTAGACAAGAGATGTAAGATTCGTTGTCTCGGTAATTGAACAGCTGTTTCGAGTCTTATATTAAAATATAATAAATTGCTGGGGTAGGAGTCATAGGACCACTTTTCTGGTCTCAAAACATGAGGTCGTCAGATTTCCACGGGTATACAGACGACTGAGTCTTATATTTAAATATTTGAAACCTATTTTGACTAAATTAGTTCATGTGGAACCTGTTAACCTATTCCCTCAGACTAAATTCAATCCACCATATAGGCTATCCAACAGCTCTTCTATCTCTATCTGCATGTCTCCCGACAACCACTGTGAACTACATCTTGTAGTATACTTTCTGCAATAGGCTATATCATTGTACAACCCGTCTGACTTGACGTAGCGCTCGTGAGAAGGCTGGTGCTATGCACTCATCTACCAAGTAGTGCGTTTATGTAGCGCTCTAAGAATTTCGAATTTAAGATTTACGAATCTTTGTCATATTCTCATCGTTCTAATCATGTTAGCCTTAGCACTTATTTCCTTGTCGCCGATTCCTCTCAAAAGCACGTCGTGTAAGAAAGGCAGATTCTTCAACGCTTTTCGAAACAAGGAAATGAAGAATAGAGTAGCCTAACGCAAAGCTTGTTGTATTTAATTCCCAAGGAGATCTTGTCTGTGTCAAATGAATGCACAGATACAATTCTTCCTTTCGATTTCAATCCCTTCCCACCGTTGCACGACCGCCACGACGCTAGAGATCGACAACGGCCTGACCCTGAACAACACTGACCTGCCACCGAATATGACCCAGCAACCTGACCCCGAAACCTGGCTCTGGCAGACTGATTAGATATAACGTCAGCAAATAATTTCTCTGAAGCAACTATAGTGTGGAACTGAGAAATTCAGGACATTCAACTAACATTTTACAAACATATATCTACAAAGACGTCATACACGGGATCAGAGGACCAAGGTCATTAATATAAAATATGAGACAAGGGGATTATGGTCCTCCAAAGGTTAATTAATAGGTGACCCAGAACAGACATGTTATCGTTATTAAACATTATTAAGCGCCACTATCTAATAACCAAGCATCAATCAATGGGGGTAAGCAATTGTTAGTGAAGGACGTGGTCAAGGTCTCTATATCCAGTAACTGTCTGAGGGAGGCTCGAACCCACCGGACTACTAGAGTTACACGGTAATGGTTACCGCGGGATTACCGCGGTAACCCCGGAAGGTGTGTGCGTGTGTGTCTCCGTGTGTGTTGAATTACTTATGCTTGCATTTAGTATCGTATATAGGCTATATATATATACAGACATGTATATATGTATGTATGTATGTACCTATATATGTATGGATGTCCTAAAGCTAAGGACAGCAATGGACTTGACAAATGACCGAAGACAATGGAGATCATTTATTCATACCCATACCCGTCAAATGGCTGACGTCAGGAACTGGTGATGATATAATAATAATAATAATAATAATCTTTTCTTTAATAAGCGCCTGACAAACGCACTGCGCTGTACATTTACATGTTATGCAATTTAAATCTTAACTACTAACAGAACAGACAGCTTGCAATACAACGGCGCTAATAGCAGCCTACAAAGCATATCCGCCCAACGGGGGCTCGAACTCGGTACCTCTCGGTCTCTGTGCCAGATGTTTTCCAATGCGCCACGGCCCCCCGTATATATATATATATATATATATATATATATATATATATAATTTATATATAATACAGCCTATATATATATATAGGCCTATATGGGCTGTATTGTCTATTACATACATGTATTTGAGTGCCTATGTCATCGTACGTATTTGTACGGCGTCGGTTCATAAGAAGGGCTCTCGATCTGACGACGCAACAGCCAAAGGATTACGGATGAGAGGCCAAGAGATACCAAGTAGCCGACGTCATCCGCTAAGTATTAGGCAATCTATGCCAGAAAGACGCACCGACACAGCGTATATATATATATATATGTATGTATGTTTGTATGTGCACAGTATACAGTCTATGCTATATATGCGCGCGTGTTTGCAGTACCCCGTTCCTACAATAATATTGTACTGTTAATTAGGGTTCAATTAATATGAGGCATCTAATTTAAAACTCACTTCCTGTCGGATCGTATTCGTAGTAGTTGAAAGCTAAATTTCTAAAGCGCTACTTAGCAGCTAAGCTCAGCATCGTAGCTTTTTGACGAGCGCTGCCAGATACAACACTGTAGATAGAGCAAGACCTGGCTACAGGAAGACCAGAGAAGCTATAACGGTGTGTATGCGTGTATGTATGCATGCATGCATGCATTACGTATGTAGGCCTATGCATGTATGCATGTATGTATCCATTATGTATGAATGCGTATGCATGTATATGCATGTGTTAGTATGAATGTATACATGTATGCCATGTATGTATAAATAAGTAAGTAAGCATATTCTTTATTATACCAATTGCATATCCGCACTTTGGTGTACATACATTTATACAGAGTATAACATTTGCATACGTATGTATATATGAACATGTATGCGTGTGTGTATGTATATATGTATGTTTACATGTATATATGTATGTTTATATGTATATATGTATGTTTATATGTATATATGTATGTATATATGTATATATGTATGTTTATATGTATATATGTATGTTTACATGTATATATGTATGTTTATATGTATATATGTATGTTTACATGTATATATGTATGTTTATATGTATATATGTATGTTTATATGTATATATGTATGTTTATATGTATATATGTATGTTTATATGTATATATGTATGTTTATATGTATATATGTATGTTTATATGTATATATGTATGTTTATATGTATATATGTATGTTTATATGTATATATGTATGTTTATATGTATATATGTATGTTTATATGTATATATGTATGTTTATATGTATATATGTATGTTTATATGTATATAATTATGTATGTTTATATGTATGTAGGCGCTATGTATCCATGCGTGTATGTGTTCGTTTATTTATTTGTATGTGGCTACTTATAAAGCGCTACATCACCTCTCCCTCTTTTTCTTTCTCTCTATATCTTTCTGTCTCTATCTCTGTCTCTGTCTATCTCTCTGTCTCTGTCCGTCTCTGTCTGTCTGTCGGATTCACGAGTTGAGAAGAGGGTTTCTGATTTTCGTAATTTCTCGACAGATTTTTCCTATGATTCCGTGGCTGATGGTTTTCCATTTGTTGCCCCTTTACCCTCTTTCGTGCGCTTTTCCCTTTCCACTATATTCCGTGCATTGTTGCTACTTTATTATCTTTGTGGGCAAAATTCGTGGAAACCGGTTTGCGGGTCAATTCTATGGCGTGACCCTCTAAATCAAGTGGAGGCTATGGTCGGGTTAGCGCCCTGGGATTAATCCATGTCTGCCGGTCTATCTACCCAGCCTCTGTCTGTCTGTCTGTCTACCTGCCTGTCTACCTGTCAGTCTGTCTGTCTGTTTCTGTCTCTGTCAACTATAAAAGAAAACCTAGCCGTCCTAGCGAGACATCTATAATATGCCAAAAATAATCTTTGTCGGTGGCAACGGTCTATGTTGTCATAAGCTGCCGTTTAACAGTGGATCCGTCTGTGTTAAGTCGAGAGAAGTAGCTTATTGTCCGGCGTTGAACCAAGGCACAGACCCTGCTGATCCTGGTCCTGTGTCGGGTCGCGAGATATGAAGGAGGCCAATGATAAATACGTACCATGATCGAATAAGTCGTAGGCTCCCTCGATCTCGCCGGCAAATCCTGTCTCGACAACGGGCGTCATGAAGCCCCTCGGCGTTTCCATGACAACTGACGACAGGTCATAGACAATCTCAGTCAGACATCCGCAGATCCTTCTAGAACAGTCGCCGGCGCGTTTTCCCTGCGATCTATCGCATCAGATAAGCATACGCCGTATAGCGCAGATGATGCTCTAAAAACGCGTCTCTGAAAAAAGGTAACTTGACATCAAACTTTCCGCTGTTTTCAGCGCCACGCAACGTACGCCGCTTTCATCGACGCAACCGCCGGATACAGACCTATGCTCATCTACGGGGTAGCGGTCGCCACTGTCACAGTAAACCGAAATGGCGTCGCGAAATCCTGACGCTGGATGGCGCTGCGACGTACGGCGGTAGGTGGCGCTGCGGTCGGATCGCGCATGCGTCAAACCGGCTGCTGTGCAAAGCGCCCTCTATCGATTGTGACCGTTGCGAATACGTCGGACGTTATATAGCGCCGTGGGCCATTCCTAAATGTGCCCGTCCAACGCAACCGGCGTTGCTTTTGTGCTGCTGGTTTTTAGGTAGAAGCCGGGTTCGTGTCTCTAGAGTGTGGGGCACACCCGGGGCAGTGGCGTGTCGTTGGCTTTCCCTATACTTAAGTCACTTCACGTATCAATTTTGACGCCGCTTTCAAAGAAACACGACTCGGACGAAAGAGAACAAAAAGTCCCACTTGATTAGAGACCAGTAAGGGAATCTGTCGTCGACTTCTCGGGTTCTTCATCTACTCGCTCTCCAATGAAATTGGAGAGGTGTCGATTGATAGGCTATACTTTCGATGTTAAGTAGGCCTAAGGCACTGGGTTGCGCCCACGCGGATGTCCCAAGCAATGATCATAGCGGTCATGACACTATTGATTTAGACTCGTAATGATTATTATGAAGTTGCTGCTGACGCTAATGATGATGACGACAACGATAATGATGATTATGATGATGCTCCAGCAGTTACCGATGATGATGAAGACAGCGATGAATATGATCATGATAATGATTACAACGGCGATGAAAATGCCGATAACGATCACAATTACGATGTCGTTGATGACGATGGTGAGTTTTAATGATGATGACGATGATGATGATCATGCGGTGCATAATCAGATCGCTTGTGATCCAAGCATAATCGTAATCATAATAATCATCATCATAGTCATCAGCATCATAATCATCATAATCATAAGCATAATCATGATCATTTTAGTAATCGTCGTCGTCGTCATCATCATCATCATAGTCATCACCTTCACAATCATTATAATCAACATGATTGTAATCATTATTGTCGTAATCATCATCATAATATTCACGTCATAACCCTCATTATAATCTTCATCGTCATCATCGTTAGCGTCGTCAATCGTCATCGTCGTCAATCGTCATCGTCGTCGTCATAAAGGTGGTCGAACAGAACACGTTGTCAGCATCCAGTAATCAGTAGCCTTGGGAAATCGACACTCTATACACAGGTTGCCATGGAGACAACGGCTGTTGCGTATTAACAGGTGGCTTCAATCGTAACAGGTGGCTTCGAATCACCTGCCTGCCTGCCTTACCCCACCCATCATTTCCGCCTCTCACAGCACATCCGCATCTCGTACCTGTCATTGTCACGTCCGCTATTTCCAGGAACAGTCAGTGTGGTCCATTTGTGCAGAAAAAAGTTGGCTCACGTGATAATAATCGCAAGATTTAGCCTAGTCGCATTCGCTCTCTGTCTGTCTCTGTCTGTGTCTTTGTCTGTCTCTCTCCTCTATCTTTTCGTCTAATTAAATTATCCTTTAACAGACTATCCGCATAATAATCTATTATGATAAAACTGTGATTAAGTAAGTAAGTAAGTAAGTAGCCTTTATTTGCATCGGACAGGCGCACATGCATTACATTGTATTCTATACAACGACTACATACATTTTTAAATAAATAAACGATAACAGGAGCAGATTATAAAGTCACACATGCACAGCTAAATGTAACTAAAGATGCATCGATTGGCAAAACTGCTATTAAACAGTTTAGATTGAACAAAAGGTAGCACGAAAGGATACATGTCCTCTCTAGCGAAGAAAGTAGCCTAAGCATACTTCTCTATTGAGGAAGAGGTGGCAAGAGTTGATGAATGGCCAGAGAACTGTGATTTCTGGAAGAGCTTCTTGTCTGCTCGAGCTATCAGAGATAATAGACTGCGTAAAGTTATTCACGGAACAGGCTAGTCTTTTAATACCTGTTATTATAATAGATTATCGTTGAAATTGTCCTTTTATCGTTGTAGGCTAATAATACACCTGTAGGCCTACACTTGGTTGCAAAAGGCTTGGTTATTTGTTTTTTTAACCAAAAAAACCCCAAAATTTTTTTAATAAATTTATAAATGCCAAAATGGCGTCTCTTCAACCACAATGTAAGAAATGCTTCAACTCTCTTGGCAATTGTTGTATCGTCTTTGTTAATTTCGCTTTCACGACGTTCTACCAAGGCCGTATTTAGGGGGGTGTTTTGGGTGTTTAAACACCCCCCGAAATTAAATAATGTATAATATAAATATTGGATTTAACATGATACGGTGTAAGAACTAAGAGCACTCATGTGAACTTAGATGATGCAGCTCTACAGTTCTTTGAGAGCTCACAGCGCTCCTCCAAATCCCTTATAGACGGTTGACTTGGTTGCTTGTTCAAGAACGAGTAAACACCCTCTGAAACAAAATCCTGGCTACGGCCTTGCGTTCTACTGTTCTAGTAAAACAAAAAACAAAAAAAACTTTTCAATTTGAAAAAAACTTGGTTTTTATTCCAAAAAAACAAAAAAACAACTTTTCGTTTTGAAAAAACTTGGTTTTTGCACCTCTGTCTGTACACAATAGGTTGCCTGTGGGCTGTGGCTTTACTCGACAGGCGTCATACAGCGTGCGCAATATGACACAAGTCACCTTTGCTCGTTCATCGGTCCCCTTGTATCTCTGGCGATCCAAACAACGGAACAGAAACAGACAGGGCAAGATACACACAGGCATTTACACCAAGGCGCAGAACGACGGACAGACGGCTAAACAGAGAGACATGCAACGTACAGCCAATTATCATTTGATGACTTAATTCTGGCTTTGGCGACTTATTTACGCGTCGCAATTACTTTAGCACAAGAACAACTCATGAATCACCATAGCTTTCTACACAGCTATAGACTCATTATATATATATATATATATATATATATATAAATTATAGGCCTATATGTGTAAATGTGTGTATATAATATATGTATAAGGTATATAATCTACATGCCTGTAGATCTACGTCTATCAGTCTTTCCATCAGGATGTCCCGTAAAGTTGACCATTCATGAACTGCCACTTAGATTGCTAGCAAGATGGTCTAGCGATAACAACATTAGGCCTATATTGATACATTCTGCGCATGTCACCGACTTCTGCATCATTTCGACGGATTATTTCGTCTAAATTCAGAATTTGCTCAGTAATTTCGAACCTGCTGGAGTTTATTGGCACTACGTTTGCATACCGGTACCGGACTTATTCGTCGTTTCTGCTGAGGATTGTGTACATTCAGTAGGTATTGAAGAACGTGATTGCATCAGGTAGGCCCCATCCCTCCTAATGTGCGATCGAGTCCTGAATTTATAGACCGCATACAACCATAGGCGCCGACTCCACAGGGGCAACAGGGACTTTCGCCCCAGTACTCGCCAAGGTTCTGGGGCGAGAGTATAGTTTCGCCCCAGTACTTTTTGGCCATTGAAAATTCAAAATGCTTAATAAAACTTATTCATTTTTAGTTAAAGAACAAGGAGCGCCTCTGCGGCCTCCATGTTCAGAAAAATGCCATATCAAAAGCTGCTTATAAAACGCTGTGTGACTCGGGTTTAACTTCAGCCTGCATTCGAAATTTGATATGGCTACATACCAGAGAGTCAGAGACCCTTAGAAAATGGCAGGCCGCATGTGTGATATAATTCGTTGATGGACATGTTCCATCTGTCTGAGCGCTGTTGGGTAGATATCGAGGGTGAATCATTCACTGTGCATGCGTTTTGTATGGGGATGACTCGATCGGTTGCACTTGGGAACGTTTAGCTATACATCCTGAGAGTAAGACACTTCGCTCCATCGCAGTGAGGACTGTGAGGGTCAATTTAAGGTCAATCTTGCATGGCATGCCAATGATATCTGTCTATCTAACCCCTCCGTCTCTCCGTCCCTCCATACTTACATACGTTAAGATAGACAGAACAGCAAAAGTTAGGGAAGCTCAGTTGAACGTAGACCTATCGGAAAATTTTTGGGTAGCGCGAAAACGGATCGGTAGGCTACGCCACTCTCTGAAAGCTTGGTGTTTATAAGTATTAACAAATCGTTCAGATTTGAATTATTGATGATCACAGTCTTAAAGGTTACTAACTAGTGACTTACAATTAGAAGTAGAGACTGTGCCGCCGCTGCTTCCGCTGCCACCGCCGGTGAAACTGTCACATCTCAATGAAGCGGCTGTAGCGGCCTCTGGTACTAATTAGTGGTACTGCTTACACAGTACCTGAAAGCGATGGACGACATTGGACGTGCCGCCCATGCAAGTTCTGGTAAGCGACCATTCAATAATAAATGACTCACGACTATCCGTGGCTAACTGTACATTTCACTAGGCCTACATGTAGCCTACTAATGAAAAGGCATTTTCTGGGATTAGGCGACTGAAAACGTATTTGCGAAAAACTATGACACAGACAAGATTAAACAACATTGCACTTTTGAACTGTCATCGAGCACACCTGGAAGCAGTGGACATTGACACAGTTCTGTAAGAATTCATAAGTAAATGCACTGTTCGGCAAAATACATTCGCCATGAAGTTGAAGTAAGACTGTAACTCAAGTGCCTTAACTGGCAAACTTTATGGGTGTATCTGTAGCCTAACTGCGATAACATGAGATTTGTTAGTGAAGGTAGTTTGTTAGTATTAGTTAGTAGTTACAGAAAACTGAAATTTTTGTAAGTAATACTCATGGTTGTTGTTTGCTCGTCTTTATGATTGAGCAAAGAGGAAGCACTGCATGTTGCATAGTTGGTCCAGTTGAAAGGGATGGAGGGAAGGGGGACTCGGAGAGAGGGAAGACAGGGCAGGACAAGGTCGTTTTAAGGTTGTCGTAGACCCTATAGGCACTCTTGCTTTCATAGGCCCCAACTCAATCAACTGCCAGCTCTGAAATTGATGTTTTTTAATGGCGAGTGACAATTTTTTCCAGCAAGTGGCGGGACAGGGGGCCGACGGCGCCTGAGCAAAATGGGGCAGGGTCTGGGAGGGAGCTCGGTGAGCCCGTCCGTCCATAGAAAAGTTTTGCAAAACTAAAACTTAAACAGTGCGGTTTGCTTTTTTACCATACAAACAATCAAATTAGGTTTTAAAATCTTAATTTTGACCTTCATTATCAGTACAAACATCAAATAAAACTCACGAATGCGCTAAAAATGACAAATTTAATCTTTTATTCTCAAATTGCGTAGTCTTTAGGCAATTCTCTGTGGGCCAGAAATAAATCATCGGCGGGCCAGGCCCTTGGGCCGGCTCTTTGACACCCCTGTAATAATTATAAGTGATTTTGCTAATGCAAAGAGCTGTAAAGTTCACATGGTCTAGGCTGTTGCACAACTCAACTTAACTTTAAGTTAATAGGCCTATCTTAAAGTTAAACTGTTTCAGTACAGTTACAAAAATATTAATTTATAAATTGAAATCTCCTTTTTTCATTTTCAAGTCAAATTCAATCATTAAGCTTATTTTTCAATATCTCATTTTCAGACTTTCGTAGGCACCTGAAAGGTTCGAAGGCCCTAGGCACAGTGCCTACTGTGCATATATAGGATAAAACGGCCCTTGAGCAGGATAGACGAAGGGATCGTCCGATCACGGAATCATGGGAACGAAATTCTTGCCCCAGTACCTTTTACTAAAAGTCGGCGCCTATGCATACAACGTCTACAGTCGGGTATTTTCGTCGCTGTGAAGGAGGACCGACACGGACAATTGGAATGCCATCGACGGTTAGTCACTTGCGGAACTTCCATCTAACTACCAACACGTCTCGACGAATAGCCGGACGCGCGTCCAGAGGCATAGGCTAGCCAGGAAAAAAAATTCGGGAGTTTTAAGTTTTTTGGGAGGATTCCACTGGAAATGGTAGTAATTTTCAACATTTTTAGTTTTTAGTTTTTAATAACAGTAATGCGTTCATTTGGTGGGCGGTTGAACCCGTAAAACCAAACCCTAAATACGCCCATGCGTGCGTCATCTTCTACCATTGAGGGACTGCCCGGTAGCAGAGTCATCGTGTGTCGCGAGCGCTGTCATCCGACGCCGTGCCACCCACCGACGCAACTTGGTCCAGAGACTCTGAACACATATGTCCTCTGCCAAGACGTCGATGGGATTACGTTGGTTGGGCTCTACGTGTGCGCGTGGGCCCGCCACTTGTGATTCCTCTAGTTCACTTGCACTGTTTTGCTACCTGATGTAGTAGTCTAGTTCTTAATGACATTAGACATTACACAGGCCAGCGCAGAGCGCCTATGATTTTTTTTAATTAAGTGATGGTGCTTCGAGCAAGGACCTCCCCCCCCCCCCCCAAATGGGAGAGGTCCGATGTCAACAAATACGTCTCTTGTGAACGACCATACAGCGAGCACAGAGTGCTTCCTATGCGTACGTAAGCATAAGCAATCAGATGCATTTGTGTTACCCCTCCCGCCCCATGCGTACGTATTAAACGGATGGCCCCAAAGTTCTGGACCATAAAGAACAGCTGGGGCAGTTCATGGGGCGAACAAGGCTACTTCCGAATCCGCAGGGGAACTGATGAATGTGCTTTTGAATCCATAGCCATCCAGGTGTTTCCGGTCTTCTAGTCTCCCTGGAAAATGTTCATGCTGATGAAGTTTATTTGTGTCAGTAGGCCTAAGTTGACGTCAATGGGTATCCCTAACTTAGCAGGACTTCAGTCCCTTCTGGGTATCCGATTGTTTCCCTCAAAAGTTAATAAGATAATCATGTGATCTGTCTGTTTAAAATTTCCAAACTTATGATCGGTGATTAATGATTATTCTGGATCACTACTTGTAAACTATTCTCTGGAAACAATAAAAGGATTGATTGATTGATTGACTGATTGATCATGAATGTTTAACGATCAATTCATAATGTTACCTTCTGCGGATTTGGTAAATAAAAAAAGACTACCAGTTGTCAGTGATGGGCACAATAGTATTTTGAAAATAGATTTCTATTTACAGAATAGAAAATAATATTTTAATTTGTATTTCAAAAGAATTTTGAAAAGTATTTGTGTGTGGATTGTAGCAGGACTGGGAACAGCGTAGGTAGCAAGACTCTGGCACATGTTGGAAATGGTTTATGTTCTAGGCTAGTCCTGTTTTAGAGAATTTGTGTTTTAAAAGGTTGCTATATATTCAATGATTTTGCAACGATCTGCAGCATTTTGCATTGTTTCTGATTTCCAATGATGACCTCTAATACTGTGCAGGGTGAGAATTGCCTGGGGTTGGGGGTTCAACCTCCCGCCCTTTTTGGGACCCCACAGTAAAGTCTTTATTGCACACACAAACTCCACATGGATCAAAGTCTGACCCCCTCCCCAGTTATTTTTCTACAATTCTCATACTGATTCTGTGCTATTGCCCGGTATTTATTTTGAATTTTTTTCTTCTCATTGATCGAGATTGTACGCTGTGTTTATAGCTAGCAGTTTGACTTCTGTCCCAGCAAAACTTTTAGAAAAATATCTATTGTTCAGCAGTGGAAATTAAATGAAATGTTCAGTGTTGTCTTGATTATAATTACCGTATATCTGAGCATTTTTCTGCTAGACTGTTGTACCTTATTTACTGATTTACTGATTCTCACTGTTTTGTAGCCTATGTCTTGATTATGCCTGTTCATTCTGACCGACCCCATTTACTTACAAATTATGTATTTATTACTGTTATCATGCCCATGGCTTTCCCTAAGATGCAATATTTTTGAGAATCAAATGGATTTTCAATGAAAAAATTTCTTGCCATCAGCTTGTTGAATGGCACGTTTGACAGGGCCTTGAAGTCAATTGCTGGGTTATATTGCTTATGCGTTGATAACTAATCCAATGCAAAAATAGGCTCAGTGTATTAGTTTTGGAAGCATTACTGAAAGCATAACAGTGTATGTGAAAAATTGTTAATCTACGGATTTCGTGCTTGGGACATGACCTCCATGTGGGAAGTAGGTAGATCTGTAATGTGTCTCTGGTGCATGAATTTATTTTGAGCTACATAAACTCGTACCATGTGCTGCAATAAGTTTATTGACCTGTACATCTACAAACTCAACTGCAGGCAATAGTTAGCTGCAAATCTAGATTTTTCGGGCACCAGTGGAAATGTTCAATTCCAAATCAGGTAAGCTGTTCAGTCTTAATGGAAAATTTCACATGTTTGCTTTAAGCTTCTGGGAAATCCTACTCCTACTAGAAACCTGTAAAGATTGTCTGATACCACTACTGGGATGGGGCACCAATTCGGACCCTGCTGGATACTCATGAGAGCTCTGCAATGGTGTCTTTTCCAGCCATTCATAATGCTTCTTTGGAATGCACTGAAGTTTGTTATTGACAAAGTCTGAGATCATTTAGACCAGCAGAGAGATCTAGACAGAGATAAATAGATTCTTTTATGACTACATGTACATGTACCTAATGTACAAAATTAAAATAGTCGGCTTCTATTAATGAAAGTTGTTTTTGTAGCCTAATTAGGCCTGCAAAATCCTGCAACATGATATTCTGTTTTAATTGTTCAAATTGTATGTCTTTGTGTTGAAAGTTATGCTAGATGTTTGCTTTGAATGTTGGAAGTGACCTGCTTTCATTTGGATGATTGGTAACTGAAATCTTAAGTATTTTGTTTTTAGCTTTTAACTTGAAATATTATGCATTTTCTCGCAATATTTCAATTAAGTTTGCTACGAAAATTTATTTAGTTGCAAAAGGTAAAGTCTGAAAATTTATAGGTCCCAACACTTTTGGGCCCTACACTAGACTGGAACTAGGGTGTAACAATCCGATAGAATGGACCAAAATTTTCAAATGTTTTACAATAATTTTTTGAAGACACTGCATTGGCTCCCAGTTGATATACAAAAATTCATATATAACATATATATATATATATATATATATATATATATATATATATATATATATATATATATATATATATATATATATATATATATATACAAAGACTGTTCACTAGTGGTTATAATATAACCTATGCATATTTTACAGAGGTACATGTAAATACATAAATAATTGTCAGTGATGGGCAAACGTTAACTGAAAAGTTGCAAACTTTTAGTTTAACTAAAACATTTTAGAAGTTAAACTTTTAGTTTAACTAAAAGTTAAACTAGAAGTTTAACTTTTAGTTTAACTTTAAACCTTTAGTTTAACTAAAACATTTTAGAAGTTTAACTAAAAAAATTAGTTTAGTTAAAACCAAAGTTTAACTAATATATTTTAGTTATTAACTAAAAAGTTTAACTAATATTTTTTAGTTATTAGCTAGAAAGTTTAAGTAACAAAATCTTCCACAATAACTGTCATGAGTTATTATTCAAGTCAAGTGAACTGCATTGCATTGCACGATTAGCACTTTCTTCATGATTTTCTTTTAGAACTGTACTAGGACTATTAGTCTAGTACAAAATACATAGTTTGAAAGTGAAATTGTCATTGATGCTCTGCATTATTACAGTTCACTTAACCTCTGTCATTGTGAAATTGTTTGTGAAAAAGTTTGTTAAAAAGTTGTAAAAGTTTAACTAAAATATTTTTAGATTAGTTAACTTATTTACAAAATCAGTTGCCAACTTTTAGTTAAACTTTTTAATTTTAGTTGAAATCTAGTTATAGTTTAACTAAAAAATTAGTTAGTTCCCATCACTGGTAGTTGTATGACAAATTTAATAAAAGCACAAGATAGGAAGATGCAGTGATTGGAGGACTTCAACAGACGGGCTGCATGATATCTTGAAGTAAATAAATTTACCACATTACCGAATGGGAAATACACCCATTGCTGTTTTCCTTTGTCCTTCTCGATCTTGTAGTCTTCCCTGCAAGATGCACGTCAGTGATATTTTCGTTAACGAAATCTAAAATTAGAAGAAGTAGAAATAAATGATTTAGTTAACGAATACTAGAATTAAAAGTAGGACTTATTTTAGCTTCTAAATCGAAATTAGGAGTTAAATTATGAATTATTTACCAAACAAAATTTATGAATGATAATTATTAGGAATTATCTTCAGAACTAAAATAAGTTTAATTCTTGTGGCGCTCCAGTAGAGACGAAGGCGACTAAAATCACATGCAGTTCAAACACAATGCACTGATAAACTCTGGCTGAGATGAAGATGCTGCGCATACCATTCTTAATGTAATATATTATCTTTTAGGTCTACATAGTCTAATTGTCCCACATGCATACCATTGATCTCAGTTGTGTACATCATTTTATTCTGGGTTTGATCGTTACTTTTCTGAGTTATGAGTTTATTGAGAATGTTGGCTGGAAGGAAGCAATATAGCCCGGTTTTGGATTTTTTCCATTTTCATGAAGCTACACACCAAGTATAAAACGGTAAAAAGACAAAATTTGTGAAACAGTATTTGCTGGGAAAAATACAAGCAATATGGTTTCATATGCTACGGTTGCTTTGTACAGCAAAATCACACCCATTGCAGAGGATCTGTTGTCAGATCCAGCCTCATAGACCTTTGCAGAAAGAATTTTTTTCTGTATTTGGAACCTTGATGGACATAGAAGTTGCATAAAAAAATCTCAGGAAATGAGTTTTCTTGAAATTCAACGGACATCTTATAGTAAATGTTAAAATACTTTTTGCAGCACTGAAATTAATAGTTATTTGGAAAACTAAAATAAGAACTAAAATTAATTGAGAATTAAAATAGGATTGATAAGTAAAATAACTCATGAAGTAAAATTAGAATTAGAAGTTAAATTCAACAACACAGAACTGAATTAAAACTGAATTAGAATTATTTTTAGAAGTAAAATATCACTGATGTATGTAGTCAGTACTTCATTCCACCGATGAGGAAATGGTTTCCAGTGCTTTTTTCCCACAGTTCAATCTCTTGCTCCATCTAGACAATAGAGAAACAACACAAAGAACAGAACATAAATATATACATATATATATTTATATAAACTGTCGACGTGAATCCATTGGCTGGTCGTTACGTGTGAGCGTGGGCCTGCCACTAGTGACTTTTCAGCTTACTGTGCATTGTTTTGCTAACTGATGTAATATATTCGTTTGTAATGACACTTCAGCCAAGATTTGTTTAATCATGAAACCAAGCTGTCACAGACGCAACTTGTTACAGGCAGTAAATAGCTAATGTCATTAACAAGGAGAAATCAGGTCTCTTTCTACTAAGGTACTATGGAAGAAGCAGATAATTATGAAAATTTCATAATTATAACTTAACATCATAGGCAAGCACAGGGAGCACCTCTGAGTAGATATCTTAAAGGGGTGCTATATAAATGTTCAATTACATACATACATACATACATACATACATACATACATACAACTTCATTCAATTCAGCTCAAGTCTAGACTGATTTCCTGATGTAGGTTTACAGTCTGCAATTTGGTAGACACGGAATTTGATCAATAATTTCTGACAAAGTTTCAATGATTCTCTCGATGAGTTTGCGTGTTAGGGTTATTCTTCGTCTCTACTGTGGAATTTTTATGTCTTGGACTGTACTTTCTTTGCACGTCATCTTGACCATTGTGACTATATGAGAAGGCATTGTGACTACCTGATGCATGCAGGGCTCTTAATATCGCGATAAAGTATCACAATACTTGTTATCGCCGATACTTTTTCAGTATCGCAGCAAGTATCGCGATAGTTTTGTTTTGTTGGTATTGCATGTGTATCGCCGATACTTTTTCAGCCTGTCGGCGATACTCGATACCAATGCTTTTTCCACTATAATTTATATGGTTTCTCATCCGCTTAAATATGTCGCAATTAAAAAAAACGAAAATAGTGTGAAATAATTCATTACGCTTTGAAAATTGCCTCTTACCATGTTTTAAAATACATAGGCAATAAAAAAAATAATAATTAATTTAGATCTCATCACGTACTTTATGTGAATAAACGCAAACTTACTTATCGAAAAGTATTCGTAAAAGTATTGGTATTTGTATTGCCATACTTTTAAGAAATAGTATTGGTATTGCCAATACTTTTATTAGGAAGTATTGGTATTGGTATTGCCAATACTTTTTTCCAGTATTGTTAACAGCCCTGGATCATGCATGACACCTATGTATGCTGTCTGCAGTCTGGTAATTTGGGTCTTGGCAGAGGACAAGCGACGCGATTCTTTGGAGCATCCTCATGACCTCAAATATTGGTCACTGTATTGTATTGTATTGAATTGTATTTTCATTTATTGATCAACTCTGGCTGTCATAACGCAGCTAGTTACAAGGTTCTTCATCGATAGTCGGCTTGAGTGGAATGTATTTTTCCAATTATATTTTTACTGATCGCTCAGTAACCTCTTGGCCAGTGGGGGACAAATAGCTGTTCTATGCTGACCCAACGGTTTAAGGCAGGGGTAGCGAACCTTTTTAAGGTTCATGCCAAAATGCCACTAAAACATCATAAAAAATGCCGTTGTGTGCCCCTCGGAATTTTGCATCTACATAATTGTTTTTCTCATGTAGGTGCTAACATGGGAGTCCGGCGGGCACATTTGCCCCTTGGATTTTGCACGTATTTAAAAATTTACTTATCATCTTAGTTTTTAACAATGAATGGCTATGATCTTTTCCAATTTTATTTTTTATCCAAACTGGTCAAGATAACCTGAAAAATTTAGCATATATAAAACATTGAAACTTTTAACAGTTTTGTTTGAAAAAACGTTCAGAAATAACTGAAAAAGGAGCTCAGAACGCTAACAACAGGCTCCATATCATGTCAAATGCTTCCAAAATTACTGGCGGCTGTTGGGATCCGTGCCAGAACCCCTAATCGCGGGAGTGAGCGCCGAGGGTGACATGATAGGTTGCTTTCGGCACCCTCATTAGTCCCCCGTGCCAACAATTCAAAATTTTGCCCCTCTTACAAAATTCCTGAGGATGCCCATGGGTGCTAATTGACAAAGCATAAAAAAATGAATTAAGAGACATTGTTTCAAAGATGGTTTTAGAATGGCGTTACAATAAAGTCTTTCATAAAAGAAAATATGGATTCCTACAGTGATTTTGTATTTCTAACTTTTAAGTTTTGGGGGACGCTCCAAAATCCACGTGCCAAAAAAATGTGAGCATTTGCCCAAAAAATGAGCACGTGCCCAAAAAATTTGAGCACATGCCACTTTGGGCACGCAGGCCATAGGTTCGCCATCCCTGGTTTAAGGGTTTGTTTGGATGCTGCATCACCTACCGCATATCAGGGACTGCTTGGCTGCGTCATCATGTACTGAGGCAACTTCTGCCTGTCAGTTATCACTTCAAATTGAGACAACTTGATCCAGGAGTTCTGAACATGATGCCTACCGTAAAGTCTAGATGGGACGCCATTGGCTAAGCTCTTCGTGTGTGCAGATCCACCCGTAGCGGCTCTTCGAGTTGTCAAAGCAATGTCTGCAAACAAAAGAACATATTGTTTTTAATTACTTTAAATTCTTATAAGATAGTGTGAGGTACTTTAAAGGTGCTATATAAAATGTCTGGATAAATAACTAACTACCAGGGTAGGCCTATACAATATTCACGTACAGTAAGGAACATTTTCTGATCTCCTGGATTTCAACTGTACTTGTGTAACAGATTGATATTCAGACTACGATTTCTCTCAGTGTCCATTGGCACTATAGACGGTTGACGGTCCAGCACACTAACTACTACACTAGCAACTAGAGCTGTACCGATATCGCTTTTTGCCGATTATGCCGATACCGCGTATAGCCGATTATTAAATTGCCGATACCGATACCGCGTATAGCCGATTATCAAACTGCCAATATCCATTATGAGACCGACTATTTCATTATTTGTTTAGTCAAAATGTTCGGTTCCGAAACATAAACCAGTAATCTATCGTTGCAACTATTATAAGGGTGAACGTTTAAATTAAGTTGGAAAGTTGTTAACGATATGTTTTAATGCATGAATAATAAGGGACGTAAAACGGTAGATGAAAATCGATTAAAAAACTTGGAATATGCAAAAATTCAAGTAAAATCATAAATTATAACACAATTTTGACATCGGCACCGATTAACCGATTATTTCTGCCGATACCCGATTATGCCGATTGTTCTAATAATCGGCCCGATTACGCGTATGGCCGTTTAATCGGTACAGCTCTACTAGCAACAAACAAAATCGGATGACAACTCAAACTGGAGGTGTAAGCATTATACACCCTGATCTGACATAAGTCATGTCCTTTACTTACTTACTTTTACTTACTTACTTACTTACTTTTACTGACACCAAGACCATTAGCTAGATAATTAAACTGCTGTCCATTACTGAATGTTAATGACAGCATATTGAGTGTAGGACTGTAGGGCCTACTATTATCAACAGCTAGCATGCCTAGGAGTTTAAGCATGGCAATAACTCAGATCTAAAGTTCAAACTGCCTAGACCTACAATAAGTTCTCTTACTGATTCTCTTATGTGGAAACCAAACACTAGGATACACGCTATTCCAGCAAGCGTTTAGTTTACTTGGCTGAGACTGAAAAATCGCACTGCAACCGAGCCATATATTAAAACTGGAAATAGATTAGCCACCAGTAAATGTAAGCTTCTGATTACATGAAATGTAAACATCCTCTTACACAGACAACACACATGCACTGGAAGGAAATCTCAGGCAGGTATTTCACGAATGAAACAATGTAAAGGTAACACAATGGAAACTCAGCTGGATGCATATGCTAAGGAGATTAGGTTAGATTAAAACAATAGACAACTTGCAGAGACACACAACTGAAGACAAAAAGATGTTGAGCCAAACACTGTCTAAATATGTGGACCTCAAACTCAACAAACTTGTTCCAGTCGCAGGGTGTTGTCGAAAATCTCCCCCCGTACTGTTGGCAGAAGTCCTCCAATCGCTCGATATACCAGTCGTGCCTCTCTGAAAACTCTTCTGAAAACTTGTAGAAATACACACATCTCTTATAACCCATATAACATTTATAACATAACATAACATAACAAGGGTTTTAAGTGTTTCAGAAGACGTTCAGTCAGTGTTAAACCACTGCAATTAACCTGAAACATGATTAATAACCAATTTTGCTAGCTCCTTCTTAAAAGCTGTGATAACGTCCAATAAGACAGTACTATCATCCAAACTATTCCACAAGTCTACAACTCTTGCACTGAAGAATTTCTGCCCTAATGTTCTTTTTGATTTTTTAAATAATTTATACCTACATACAGTATATATAAACATATATGTACATAGTGTTTATGTATTATAAGTATATTAAGTCTGCTTATGTCTTCATTCAAATACCCAAGACAAAAGCAGGTTTGAACTTTTTAAGTTGCTGGTGCAAATGCATGATATCTATTCAACGATATCTATTAGAGTCCTATATTTGCCACAATGAGACAAATTGGAATCTCTCAAGCAAGTGAAAATTATCCTGTCAACTGCCATAGAAGTTCATCTACAACTCTACGTATGTGTACCATGTATCTGGTCATTTATATAGTGCCTTTAAAGAGCTTCTCAAAGATGCCAATTAAGCTGGATTTTTCTTTTGATATGCATTGTTATATCACCGAGATAAGGAGGCTGGAGACATGGATCCCAAACTTAATTCAATTTCAGAAATCAAAACTACTATAATAAATTGGCAGACTGACTGGAATGAAGCAAATCAAGGCAGATTAGTAATTGGATGGGTGAGCATCTGAGGAATACCCCGTTATCTGGTGCACACTTAGACCTCCATCCTGTAGCAGTTAGAAAATGAGCACAAAAACAAGCTGAAAGGAAGCATGACATGGGAAATCATTGGACTGCCGTGTCCTTCTACTGTGGGAGGAATTTCACTAAAGGGATGTAAAAAAGTGCGTTACCTCTTTTACCTCTGGTAATGCGACCTACCTGTAATGTAGCAGTTTCCAAGAATGTCAACGAAGACAGTGCAAGTTAACACTTTAATGACGAGAGTATAATAAAAGCGACTTGGAAATCAATGCATCTCATTGTTATTGTGTCTTGCCAATAAAGTATCTGCTATATGTAGGAATTAAAGGACAGACTGAGGGTGTGAGTGGATGGAGAATCATAGGACAGACTGAGGGACTGGGTGGAAAAACGAAGGCTGACCAGAGAAATAGGACTTAAAAGCCTTCCGGTAGGAGGTGTCCAGAAATATGATACATTGCAGAACCCACCCATTCCCTATTTTTTCCCATTATAAATTCTATTCATAAAATGGCCTATAAATATTTTTAGAGAATTTAAAAATGTTATCCCAAGGTCCCTCAAAGCCCCAAACATACCATACTTAAAGGTCATAATCAAGTAAATATGGCCGTAACTCAGCCAAATGTTGTTCTATTTGAGTGGTTACGAGTTATGGTCATTTTACCTTGATTTTGACCTTTTGACCATGAAATAACCTTGGATTGTGTTAGTTTTTAGTGCTATGTCTTCTGGAATGTAGCCCTTATCGGCCCAAGCAGGTAAAAGAATAACTCAAACAGAACAATATTTTGCCGACTTATGGCCATTTCCTCTGATTTTTCTCTGAAATTGACCGGTTAGTCCTTAAAATAACCTTTGATTGTCTTAAATTTGGTAGCCTTGTTGCTTAACACAGGTAGCCCTTGTCAAGACGAGACACGCAAGAAAGAATTAACCAATTTCAACAACTATAAGCCAAGATCTGATCATTGTTCTTTGATATTTGGTAGATTTCGTTTTTTTATGACTTTGAAATGACCTTGAATGACCATGAATTTAGTGGATATATTTTACCTGGATGTAGCTCTCATCGAGACAAACACATAACAAGAAGTTCATCCAGATCATTGTTGATGGGAAGATGGGACGGCGAGGGAGAGGACTGGCCACCCGCCCTCACAAACTCCACACCCATGGCTGCCTCTCAGACTAATTTAAGGGACCATTCGTCCTCCTTATGTAGAAAATGCGGATAGCTATAACAGCTTACAGTTCGCGTAGCGCATTGTCCCAAAATGCACGTATCCTTTCACATTTTTGAAAGCCTCTGGGTACTGCAAATAGTGCAGTACATAAATTAATTGTCAGAACAATACAATGCAGGACAGTTTACCTTAAGCAGTACTCTGATGTCAGGTTCGCAGAAAAGGAAAGGTGTGTTGCTTCGAACCCAAGACCCTCTGACAGAACACGGATTGAATGATTTCGTGCCTGTTTTGTTAAGAAGAATAATAAATCATGGTTAAGAAAAGTGAAAAATGTACCGATTGAAAATAAATACAGTAATCAGGGTCAAGGAAACCCATTATTTCACAATCAGTAACATAATAGTAATCTAAATAATAATTATAATAATAATCCATTGGAAAAGCCAAGTCGAAATTTAAATAATTAAAACTGGAGAAAATACATAGCTTTTGTGGTGTCAATACTTCTGCACATCATTATTCAATATCTTGGTCAGCCAAAGAGTGCATATTTATTAAATCAAAGTCTTTTTGAGGCCCATGAAAATCATTATTATTATTAATAATATTATTACTAATAATATTATTATTACTATTATTTATTAATTTATTATTAACTTCTACGGTGCCGATGTCTATAAACCAAAGTAAATGAAATAGATGATTAAAACAGAGGGGCATTTTCAATCACCTTGGAGCATCTTGCTTTGAAAATCATTTTGACATCGAGAATTGGTCGTATTTCTGAAGTCACACAAATAAAGTTTCATATAGCTAAGAAATTGGTTTACATATATATATTTTTAAATTATATTGTGACCAAAAATCTTTGAAGCTAATTAATAACAAGATTCATTTTCAATTAAGCAGAAAATGTAAAATTGACTCTGAACAGAAAGTGGGTTATTGAGCCAGTATTAACATTTATTGGTAGTTACAAACCTTAGATATGTTTGAAACTGATGTATATTTACAAGCATACATGGGCAATAAGAAGTGCGTGATAGTCTGGTTAGAGTGATGGACTATTAACCAAGAGGTCAGAGGTTAAAATCCCGCCAGGACAGAAATTTCGTCAGTGGGAAGATGAGATGGCAAGAAAGAGCGCTGGGCCTCACCCTCATAGGTAGGGCTAGACGAAAATCATGGTCAAAAAGTGAAAAAATCCTGGCATACTTTTAAAAAAATTGCCAAATTCACTGTGAATTCACGGCACCAATTCAGTCAAATTGTGTTCATAAAACATCGCACTGACAAACTTTTCACTTCGTTTACGACATTACGTCAGCACAGACACTGTGTGACTTAGTCAGTAAGTAAAAACTAACGATATCACGGCTCCAAGTCAGAATACAATGGTTTAATTTACTTTAGATGCTATCTGGGAGTTGATTAAAAACATCTTCATTTTTGGCCAATGCATTTTATTCATGATCACGTGGCTGTTTTAGGTCCAATTTGTTATGTTTAACAAGAAATTTATGGATTTCTACACAAAAATTGCACCCTATGTGAAAAATCACGGCAAATCACGGCAAATGCTAAAATTCACGGCATTCACGGCAAACGTCAAAATTCACAGTTTCCGTGAATTCCATGAATTCATGATTTTCGTCCAGCCCTACTCATAAGCTGTGGCTAAGAAAATGAAGTCGGCAAACTTCGTAACCATATGGCTGTCTCAGGAACTGCTCCTCATTCTTCTGAATATTATTAAATTGACATTACCATTACAAAACAGTAACAGTCCACAGAGTTTTAAGTCATAAGGAGGATTGACAGCAGGTTGATTGCAGAACGTACCCTAAGAAACGCCTTCCCTGCTCGTCTGCCGTTGCCAGGCAATCCGAAAGCACGGCCCACTTTCTGTTCCTTCATTTCGTGATCTGCAACAACTTTCCACCTGAAATTAATAACATCAGAAAAAATTTTCATACAACTGATAGGCAACAGTAGTAAAAGCATGTTTGCTTAAATTTGTTTATTGACTGCATGCATTTACATAGCACATATTCAACGTAGCTACTCAGAGTCGGTAGAGTAGTTGTACTTGTTATCCAGTGTAACATGCAATTAAAAATTAATCATGTTATTAAAAATTTTAATCATGCGATTAATTTCAATTAAAATTTTTAATCGTTGCCCAGACCTAATTTCTACCAACAGACTCACTTAAAGCAATCAATGACTGATACGTTGTGGATTATGATAACAGCGCTGCAGAAGTCATTTGACACATAGTTAGTTTCTGCAGTTGTAGACCATCATTACATGCAGCGAATGAATTTATTGTAATTTGCTATGTTATCAAAACGTTATCAGTTCCTAACGTCGTGTTGCATTATTTTAAAAAATTTGCCCAAAATCACAGAATTCATAGCATTTGGGGAAATTCATGGCAATCACGACAAATGCTGTAAATCAAGGAATTCACAGAATAAACAGCAATTGTGGAAATTCACGGCAAATGCCAAAAATCACAGAATTCACAGCATTTGAGGAATTTTACGGCATTTACGGCAAATGCTTAATATCATGGAATTCACAGCATTTGAGGAAATTCACGGCATTCACAGCAAATGCTGAATATCACGGAATTCACGGCATTTGGGAAAATTCACGGCAATCATGGCAAATGACGAAAATCATGGAATTCACGGCATTTGGGAAAATTCATGGCATTCATGGCAAATGCTGAATATCATGGAATTCACGACAAATGCTGTAAATCAAGGAATTCACAGAATTCATAGCATTTGTGGAAATTCACGGCAAATGCCAAAACTCACAGAATTCACAGCATTTGAGGAAATTCACGGCAAATGCTGAATATCAAGGAATTCACAGCAATTGAGGAAATTCACGGCATTCACGGCAAATGCTGAATATCACAGAATTCACGGCATTGGAAAAATTCACGGCAATTGCTGAAAATAACAGAATTCACGGCATTGGGGAAATTCACGGCAATTGCTGAAAATCACAGAATTCACGGCATTGGGGAAATTCACGGCAATTGCTGAAAATCACAGAATTCACGGCATTTGGGGAAAATTCATGGCATTCACGGCAAATGCTGAATATCACTGAATTCACGCCATTTGGGGGAATTTACGGCTTTCACGGCAAATGCCGAAAATCACGGAATTCATGGTTTCTCTGACTTCCTGAATTGTCACTATCCCCTCAAATTATTTTGGAAACAGTAGCTGAATTATTAAAGTGCTCCATTTGAAACAAAGCTAATGATACCAATAATAATGATAACAATAGCAACAAAGTAATAATTATATATTATCAATTATAATAATAATGAAAATAATAATAATAATAATAATAATAATAATATACAAATAAAAAATAAAAATAATAATAAAGAAAAATTAAAAAATAATAATAATAATAGAACTTGTACAGGCAAAAAACTGTTGCAGCGTAGCGATATTTCGTCTGACAGAATGAATTTCATCGTCAGCATCACCGAAAACTTTCTCCTGAAGTCATTGGTTGGAATCTAATTCGCAGAACAGCTCAAGAATTCGTTGCTTCATCTCTGACACTCTGGAAATTCCTTGTCTTTGGTTCTACAGCAAAATAAAAAATCATATCCACATTCAATAAACCAAAACCCAGTTTAATAACCATTTCCACATCCAATAAAAAACAGAAATGAGCTTTATCTGTCTCAAAACTCAATAGGCCGAAACTTAGATAAACCTTCACATTCAGTCAACCAAAAATCAGTTAAACTATCTCCACCTTCAAAGCTATTGGTACACGGGCTACACTCTCCACCAAAAAATATGTGGGCCAGAGGTGTATTTGATTCTCCATTTTGGACTATGAGGATTCACTTTGCAGAGCAGAAGTTAATTCTGGATTAAAGCATTATCGGACTGTTGAGAAACAGAAAGTTGTAATTTGTTATTGACAACATTTCATGTAGATCTGAAACTTTTAAAATGAATGATTAATCACATTGCATTAAAACAACGGCCAACCCATTCTCAGCATAAGACATGCAATCTGCTCTTCAATTAAGACCCTGTTCTTCTGCAGGAACCAGGTCTTTCTTGATTTAATGAATTGGGACACCAAGAATTCATCACGGCTGCTCTTCTACTTGATTAACATTTTGAGCTGTGTCATTTCCTGATTCTTCTCTTTTGATGGAGCTTCCAGATGAGTTCAAATTAAGTGCTCTCTCCAAAAGCAGAACTGTCTTGTCTTGCTGATCTAGAATAACAATATAAGCAAATTATGAAAAGCAGCATATCAGCCAACAAACAATTTTTTATGAGTTTGAAAAACAGTTTAATCTTATTTGATTGAATTTTAATTCAGTTTAATTCATTAAATGAATTAAACTGAATTAAAATTGATTTCAATCTTCAAACTCGAACTTTGCTTTGCAAGCTTTCGTTCACGTTGTTTTGGGACCTCCTTCAATTTTTCTTTCAAGCAGGTTGAAAGAATTATCGAAAACGATGTTATTTTTCTATGAGCTTAGGGAAGGAAAGAAATGACCACGTTAAACAACGCTGACAGATTAACGCAGTAAATTATGCATTTAAAAAATGCTAAAAATCATTTTACTTAATTAAAAACTACACTTATCTCATGCAAACTGTTTCCATCGAATATTTTAATGAAAAAGAAGCTATATCCCTCCAAATTAAAATGTTGAAGTTAATGTCTAAGCAAGCGGGTCTCCTCGGCAGATTTACTTCGCGTTCGTGCTCATGATATCCTACAAAGATCCACACAAAAACCCTCTGTAAAATCAACAAATAGCCTATTCTACAATTTAAAGCCTAAAAATGATTTTTAGAATTGTTCAAATACGTACAAATCGACATTTTCTGTGAAAATCTGGCCAAATGCACTGTCAGAGCGTTTTCCAACCGGAAGTCACGTGACCAATCCCCATGGTAATTATACGATCACCATGGTGCACCATAGTGACACCATGGTGATTCTTGTTTTTGGACGATTTGTGAATAAATAGGACTTTCAACCTTATATATCGGTCGGGCGCTGTAATGGCGAACTCGTGTTCGTCGCTTGCGCCCAGACTATATTGTCGGTCTAAGCCTAGGGTCGAGGGTGCTCTGCTTGGGCTAGAATACACGTCGATGTGTCCGCGGCCAATGACCTAGCTGAATGGCGACGCATATAAGTAACCAAATACAGGTGTAAATTTGATGTGGAACTGTACAGGTCGATGAAGTCCAATATAACAAGCGTTGTCAGTAGTAGACAAATGGGAGGTGCGGGGTTCGAATCCAGGCAGACACGAAACGAACAAGGCTGAACACCGACATATTTTTTTTGCTTTTTTCCGTTACTTGTCTATAATACCTAGGAATCGAAGGACTTTATAAATTCTAAAAAAGGTGTACAAATTTCGAATCGCAACAACTTTAAAGCATTTCTGTAATATTCTGTTTAGGCAGGCCTGTGCTTAGGCCTAATGAAAAACGAGACGCTTCAGCTATTATTATCATTATAATAATTAAAAATAGTTATAATATTATAGTATCATCGTTATAATAATTATAATACTTATTATATAATAAATCTGAACATAATTTTTATAGTTAATAATTATTGTAGACTTAATAAAGACTTAATTAAAGTATTAAAAGGTATACAAAATTCGATTCGTTACAACTTTGAAGCTTTTGTCGACGCTCTATCTTCTGAGGCTCATAATTATAATTATTTTACTATTCTAAGAATTAAATTGGTCATAATATTAATCATCATTATAATAATTATAATAACTAGATTTAATAAATAATTACAAGTCTAATTGTTCTAATTGAATAATTATAATCATATTATGCCTGCAATTTTCCAAGCAATAGTTTTTCCAGCTCACTTAATTTAGGATTCCAGCCGATCGATTTCTCCAAGAAATTATGATTTCGGTTCTAGCCATCGATGTGTGCTTTATGCCCGCGTTTTCCAAAGTGGTGGTCCGTGGACCTGTGCCGTATATTTTTAAAAGTCATAACAAGACACACATTTATTGGGCTAGCATTTAAAGGGCAGTAGAGTCATAGAATTGGCTAAAGCTGCATTTAAATCTATTTGAATACAGGAATTTATTTTAGGTGATCGAAAAGAAGTAATATTAAATTGGGCACCGGTCCTCCTACGCTGGGAATATTCCTGCCGGTCCGTGACACTGAAAAGTTAATTCCTGCCGGTCCGTGACACTGAAAAGTTAATTCCTGCCGGTCCGTGACACTGAAAAGTTTGGGAAGCACTGCTTTATGCAATATAATAGAAGCGCAAGTCATTTGATCGGATTTATCGACCGCTATTTGCAATATTTTGGATCGTTGGAGGACGGAATGATAATTCTTAAAATTAATGGTTATAAAAATCAGATTTTATAAATAAGCTACCACTGATTGATGCTTTTGTACGAAGGCATCAGAATAAATTCAGTCTACTATTGGGTAAAGCTCGTTCTCGTCCGAATAATTCTTTGATTCAGAAAAAATACTTCAGATACTTATTTATCTTCTGCGAAACTCTAGTTTATTCTAAATGGAATTCCATCTTTCCATTCATTGTACTGGCTTCCTGAAACCGATGACACTGGCTCTTCTGTAATTCTTAGGTGGACCTTGTACATGACTCCTTTACGGCCAATGCCAGTAACTCATATCAGCCAGTGCTTTGTTTCCATTCATTGGTTCTTTCTTCCTGAAAGGTGCTAACAAACTAACATGATACCAGTTGAAGCTAATAATAATAATAATGATAATAATAATAATAATTGTAATGATGAGGATAATGATGATGTCGTTGATGATGATGACGACAACAAAGATGATTATGAAAATAATGATGATGATAATGATAAGAATTGCGATACCAGTTGAATGGTAGGCCTAATCTGCATAAAAATCACAATCAATAGCTGCTATCAAAAGTATCTTATTTCCATTTCCTTTCTATTAATTAATTTGTTTCCATTCGTTGTTACTGGCTTCCTGGTGCCAACTAGTCACATATGACTAAGTAGTAGTGATGTAGCTTTTCCGGAAAAATATTTTTCGGGAAATTTTCCGGAAATTTTCCAGAAATTTTCCGGAAATTTTCCGCAGAACCGGAAAAATACATTTAACTCATAATGTCAGATTTTCAGTATGACATGACACTAGAAAATGTCATTTCTTTTAAATTCCTTTAATTTACAGTATTTCTGTCAATGTGGGCAACGTTCACCTTAAAAAAATGAAAATAAACATTAAAGACTGTTCATTAGCAGTTCAGGCTAGAGTAGCCTAGTTCGATATGTTGTTAGCCAGCTTTGCCCTTAGTCCACACACCGCTCACTGAAAGCAACAGCTCGTAGACAAACAATTAAACTAAAACACATTATTTTGAGAGAGAAAATTTAATCATTTGGATGATTATATGGGATCTCGGATTTAGGATAATATGTGCAGTTTAGAATATTTGACTGTCTTGATCTTCTTAAAAGTATTAATGTATGTTTCTTACTAAGTCTGCACACCAAAATGCGGATAGCAATTGGCCAATAAAAGAATATTCTTATATTATCTTTTTTACTACTTACCAAGAAAAGCAGATTTGAAAATAGAGTCAGACTTCAATGGCAATGCCAATAACATTATATTTTAAGACATAAAATAATAGTATAATAGGGCTCATAAGAATTAATCTGTTGCAGTATTAAAATTGTGTCTGTAGTACTGTAACATCAATTGCTGTTTTTGTCTCATATTTTCATAACTGAAAAATATTAAGGGAGACTAAATCATAAAAACATTTTCTCTAAATTAACAGTGAAGATTAATTCCAATTAATTCTTAAATGTATTATCGTTGTTGAGCCTTGTGAACACACTGAACAGTAAGCGCTAACAGTGCCATCTATGGAATAAACATATGGGTAATGGGTTAGATAATCTATTTGGGGCCTATTATATGGGACATAATGACAAACTGTATAGCTTAATCACCTTTAATGTTATTGATATGCTTGAGTTTTTGTACACCAAAGTGCGGTATGCAATTTGTTTCAATAAAGAATATTTCTTCCTCTTGTTCTATATCAGTTATAACTACATACGACAGCATAGAGTGAGTGATGTTTAAACATTATTATGCATTTAAATTGTTATTTAGTAATGTTATATTGATGGAAAAATATTGGAAAATTTTCCGGAAAAAAACACTGGAAATTTTCCGAAATTTTCCGGAAAAATATGAAATTTTCCGGACAACACTACTAAGTAGCACAACTTATTACCACCCCTACACTACACAGTACACACGCATATCATCTGGCATTGCAGACAATAATAATTGTATGACATGGTCACATGGTAGCTGAATGCTTTGAGCAGTTGCTTGGGACACTGAGTATGTGCATGTTCGACCCTCCCCTGGGACAGCTCATGGCCTTAAGTGGACAGCTGCTTCATATGAGGGCTTCCTTTATGTACAGTTGCTCAGCGCCATCGATTTATGCTTAGATATTGGAGGTCAATAATGCAAATATAATAATAACATTTTGCATTATTTATTCTAAATAATTTATTATAATATTAATTAATTTTATTATTAATATTACTACCATCATGAAATCATGTCATTATGATGTCACAATTATATAGTTTCAAGACGCAGTTCATTGTTTTAGAGCTTCAAATCTTAGATTTTTTTATTTCAATATCATTTTTTCAAATTACTTAAATCATGAAATTCATTAGAAATTTTGTGGTAGAAAGTTTTCTTCTCTAATTGGACTTGAACAATGGGCGGAACTTGTTTTTCTGCAAATCCCATTGCTTCCCTTGCATTATGTCTAAGAATGCTGCATGGCTTAAGCAGACCACAATGACAAGCAAACGGATGGAGATGCATATTGCAAGTTAATCAAAGGACATTTTAATAGGAAATCGCGTTCATTACTACTCTATTACTATTACCATAAGTTACTTATAGGCAGAGGTTGTAAGCTGACTAAAATCAACCATGAAAAACACAGTAAATTGCAAATATAAAGAAAGATTTAATCGTTTAAATACTCCGTGCATAAAACTTAAATATCAATGCAACTCAATAATGAAAACAGATCTAGCAGCTGGCTACATAACACAAAGTATGAAGTCACTGGAACATACATGGTTATTTACTGTCACTATTATAAAATGGAAAATACATTAAATCATAAATTACTGAAGCGAATAAACCTTTTACCAACATAATCTCTGCAAAAGCTTCTAATCACGTTTTGTTTCAAATCCAACACATAATATTAAAACAATTCTAAATCACTCTAAAATATGACCAGACTAAAAATGTAAAAATGAAAAAAAACACCACGATATAACTGCAAATTATTAACTCTTCCAAGGCTTTTTGGAAATAATACTCATTGTGGAAATAATACCCAGTTTGGAAATAATATCCATTGAAAACATGATACAGATGCATCCGTTTGGAAAATGCAATACATGTACAATGAAAATTCAACTATATTTTCAAAGCAATGTTGAACTGCTCTTGGAAATATAAGCGAATTTCAAAGCATTGCTGAACTGATCATGTTTTACATGACTGTACCAATAATCCTCAGAGGCAAATTCAAAGGACCTTTAAAGAAAGCACAGACTGGAAACATTTGAAAAGTGAAAACCTTATCCTTAATGTTTGCACAGATGTTGGCTTCACTTATGATCAATGCACTGCATTTAACATAACAGAAGCCAAGACTGGGAGGAAACACCAGACAGAAGCTTCATGCTTCAGAAAATTTCAAACCAGTCTATAATAGTTTCTAAAAATTTATCTTGACAATTATTTATTTTAACTTCTGTTTGCTGTTCATCAACTAACAAACAAAATCAAATATCTAATTTCCAAAAGTTTCATATAAAAGTGGTCACATTATAATGAAATAACCCAATAATACAGAGATTTTGAACAGTCTTAACTTGCAAAGCATAAACTGGACTTAAGCAAAGACAGTGAAAGCTTTGTAAACATTTTAGACCAGGGATCAGACTAGCACAACCAAAACTGTCTTCTTGTATACCAAATGCATGCTTCACGAAAAATTCCACTCTGCCCAGAATGATTGAAAATAACCGTATTCTGAATGCAGTAGATCAGAACGTTCACTTGCTTCTTTTTATCGGTTTTATCTGTTGACAGAACATGCGGCTTCAGCAAATTGGAAAAGGCGTGAATTAAATTATGTTGAAGAAATTAATCTAACTATGCATGTATGTATGTGTTCATATAAACAGCACCGTCTTAGAAATTCTAAAAGGTGTTCCTCACCAAACTAATGCTTCGTAATGTTTCTATTCACATTTAACATTAGCTCATATTTTAAATGCAAAAAGCTGAGTATAATAACTCTCCAAACAAATTACTCTATAATTTCACAGTCAGAACTACAAATCTGTAAAACTCATTCTTAAAAGTTTCCATAAAATCACTTTCTAACTTAAAGTCTTGTGCAAACTTGATTAGAAAACGGTAAATCACTTTCTAACCTAAAGTCTGGTGCGAACTTGATTAGAAAATGGTCTCATTAAACTTACATCTTATTGTGGCTTATGGACATTCTATTAATGCTAATTACAAATTAATAATTAGGAATAACAATTGTCCAAAAAATAGATACAAGTGTGCCCTTACCAACACTACAAACTTTAATGCCACTAAATTCAATACTCATTAATTCTAACACAAAATGCTTGAAAACAAATACCCATGCATCAAAACAGAAAAATGTAATACTTAGCAGCAAGCATGCAAACACATTTTTTAAGCTTTTGGTATTTAAAACTCAGCATAAAGTAAGCAAATAAAACAAAAACGTTTGTGCCAATCTCTAAATATTTAAGACATGAGAAATTCTCTCAATAATATAAGCAATGGCAACAGTATGAGGAGTAAGAGTGGTAGCAGCAGTATTAATTGTAGCACTAGGAAAAGGGTTTTGGAGATGGCTGGAGTTGAAAGGACTCTGCTCAGCTCAATCAGAGGAAGCTTTCATATTTTGGCCGTGTACTACAGAAGAGTGGTATTGCCTGGAGGAGATTATCCAAGGCACAGTTTCTGGATCAAGAGCTCAAGGAACAACTAAACTGACATGGGCTCATAACATAAAGCCGTACACTGATTTATCATTCGATCAGTTATTGAGGGAGACAAGAGATAGAAGCAGATGGAACAAAAGTGTCATTGATACAGTCAATCCTCGGATCAAGGACAGTTGAAAACAGGTAGTAGTAGTAGCAAGAGGAGACTTCTTGTCAATAGTAGCACCATTAGTAGCATTAAAATGAGATTTTTTACTTTTTTATCTTTGCCACAACAAAGAAACATTTCGGTAAAATATCATCTGAGTTTACAAATGTAAGCCATACCAAAGCGCCTCCTAAGAAACTTCCTTTTGCATAGCACAGTTCTTAAACACCCTCTGGCTTCACCTTTTGGGTTTATATGCAATAAAAAAATTAATAATACTAATAATAATTTAATAATAATAATATAATCCAATGCCTTGATACTAAAGCCCTCTTATGGAAATTTTGTTCCAACGAATCTTGATAAGTTTTAGATTTCTTAATTTTTTTATTTCTGGAGAATTTATCAAGGGATCAAATAATAATATAAAAACTAAAAATGAATAATAAGAAAATGCCATTTTTACTCCAACAATACATTTTTTCCTGAGGTATTGTGGCAAAAAGAAAAATATAATAAAAACATTACGGTAATACGAAAAAAGATAAATGGACAAGGATAATTTTTTTAAATACATTATTATTCAGTAAAATGCATGCATACCCGGTAATCACTTACAGACCACACCAAAAGTAAAGAGCAAAAAAATACTCTTTGGTAACTAAAGGCATCACTCACAAAATCTTGGGTTTTGATTTTACAACTGATTTGGCTGTACAATAACATCTTTGGTTAAAGTTAGTCTTTGGTATATGGAAGGGTTCAATATAAAAGCTGATGTCTAAGTATACACCAAAGTGTCTATGATAACTCTGCTGTTTCTTTGTTAATTACCACAGTCTCATGATGGGCATACAGCCTTGCTCACAACCTGCTCACAAATTGTATTGTATTGTATTTAAAGATTTATAAAGCGCCTCTCACAGTGCACACCAATCAGAGGCGCTCCCAGTGCGAAAGTCCTCGAGAATAAAGACAAGTTTTGAGGTAGCGAAAAGATGCAGCAGGACCACCACATAGTATGGTGGTGCGAACAAATGCATCCAAATGACAAATCATGGCAGTGTAATGTGACAATGGCTACTGCTTTTCACTACACAAACTAGTTTATACAACTGTACAATACAACTGTTTTGATATTACTCTCCCTCCAAAGTTCAGAAGTGCACACGACCATATGACAGAGCATTGATTGCACTGAGCAACTGTGCGTGAAAGACTTGCTCAAGTCCCTACACAGTAATTGCCTCAGGTGCGACTTGAACCCATACTCTCCGCGTTACAGGCCGAGCACTCTAACCAATCGGCCACACATCTAGATTATAGTGTTTCAGTTGTCATCAAGATTGAGCCATGCAGCACAAGCACCACATAGCTTCAAACTAACAAGTATGCTTGGAGATGCATGTTAAATGTACAGCAGCCTTTACATACAACAGCTGTAACTAAATGCATAATAAAATAAATTAACACAAAATCTGCAACTGCTTCTCTCAACTACTTGCCACATGGACTTTCTACCAATGACAGCATTTTTACTATCACTTTTAGCTAGCATCAGAATTAGCAGCTAAAACTAGCACCTTGATCTAGTACATTTTACTCATTACTCTTATAGCATAAATTCTGATAAAGAATGGTCAGGTAAATGGAGGTAAAATTAACTTGAGGTTAAAAACAATGACTTCATTAAAATAATGCAACTGCCATAACAATGCATTACTTCACAATGCATCATAACACAATGTATCAAAACATTATGCACATCAACACAGTGCATCATAATACATTGCATCATAATACATTGCAACACAGCACAATTGCATCATATCGCAATGCATCATAACACATTGCATCATAGTATAATGCATCACAACACATTGCATCAAAACACAATGTACCAAAACACGACCGTAATCACATCATAATGCATGATGATCATAATACATGATACAACATAACACAATGTATTCGAACACAATTCATTACTAGTACCTAAAATAGTGTCAAAAGGATTCAGTGTACTAAAACTTGCAGCATTCAGACATTTCAGCTCAGCACTAGTACACACACCTGCACATCACACTCGCATCCTTTAGCTAATGTTATAACTCAAAATCCAAATCAACACATTCACCATTCATACAAACTGCAGATTACATACGTGAAATTTAACGTACCGTAGTCAAGCATTGCTACAGCAGAACCTTAATAAACTCAGTGGCACTCATCTTAGCCGCACATTATCAACATAAAAACTACATGCAACATTCAAATGGTACATGAAACTTCTCCGAAAAAATGAGTTACGGCACAGAAAATTACCAATCAATGAACACAAAATATAAACTGGTTCACATGTAACCATCTTTAAAACCAATAATGACCAGTAAACTGAACACAATCAATCGGTTTTAATAAACCAACATGGCTTATATTTTAGACAAACGATATAATAGGTACATGCAGCTAACATATCTTTTGTAGAACCAAGTGGTATGATCTAACACGCTATCACCACTTTCTTCTGCAGTGGTTTTTAAATTGCTGAAACTATCTGCGCCTGCTTTGTCTCTAGCACCAACAGCTCTGCATAGAAGGAATTATTAAACATAAGTTGGAAAGAGTACTTTGACCCGTTGGCTTACTGTGAACACAGGATACACAGCTTTACTCAAATCAGGGTTTTTCATCACCCTTCGTCCTACCAGTGAAATGTGCTTACCTTCCGCAACCGAGGCCAGTTTATATGTGAAGATGGTCACGTCTGGCTGTTCAAACTTCACAGCCACTGTGACGCTAATGGGAAGACTGTCAAGATTTGTTAAGATATCTTGCTTTCCGGCATGCATGAAGACGATGTTGCCCTCCGTGCATACGAGGCCGTGGGTAACAGGTGCAAGACCAACAACATCTTTTGAGTTGAGCACCTCGCTAGCAACCCCGACCCCAAAGAGGTAGCCTGTCTGAAGGCAACCCCAGATGCCCTTTGCATTCTGCTCTACAGTCACCGTCCAGCTGCATGCTCGTGAAACGCAGTCGCCGGTAAATGTGGTAGATGAAAAGCCCCAGGTCGTCAGGTATTTGTTCTGGACGCGTGGAATCAGGTCGGCCTTTCCGGGCGGAATCACCGTCAGGATGTGTGGAATGATTGAATCACTTCCACCGATTCCATCGTCTGAAATAAAGAGCGAGAATAAAGAGACAGCTATCCGACAGTGTCATGCATTCTCTGTGGCCAGCCCTGCGACCTGGAATGGGCTCCGGGTGGCACTGTGCATAACACCTCTGGGCCACTCTGTGCTGTTCCTCTTTAGCCTTAAGACTCTACTGTATGACCGGGGTTGGGCTTGGAGCGCTCCTACATGGATAGACTTGAAGGGGTGCCATACAAAATTAATATAATAATAATTAAAAAAGAGTTAATATGACTGAAAGGACATAGCAACTTAGGTTACATGCCACAGATGTTAAAGCATACACAATTCCTCATTTCTAACACATCACTTACCACTTCAGTGACCAGTGTAAAGCTATTACCATAGAGCATGTATGGCTTAAATTCCTCTAACATATGGGCTGGATTGACATAACTCAAGTGATAGCATATGGTTTATCTTTACTTATCCTTTAATGATGAGCTGCATTGGTTTCCCAGTCACTTTCAATACACGCTTGTCATTAAAGTGTTAAGCAAAAGGCTGGTACTCCATTAGCTGAAAGGTCAATCCAAGCAAAGTGACAGTGTTGGATAATCACTGAGAAGCAGTCACCTCTTGCAGGACAGACAACTATTTTACCAGGTAGTTCAATTTAAATTAAATGCAGAACCGAGCATTCTCTGTAGTAGGCCCTAGGGTTTGGAATAGCCTCCCTTGGGAGCTATGCCTGTTCCCTAGATACTGATACTTGTTATGGCCATTTGAAAACTTACCTTTTTGCCCGGACTGGAGTTGGGAACGCTTCTACGTAGTTACCTTGAAGGGGCGCTATATAAATTTTTGAATGAATGGTTCTCTCCTCCACATAACATAACCTTGTCTTCTTAAACCAACTACACTCATCATCATTACCAGTTCCTGATGCCACCCATTTGGCGGCGATGGGTACGAATAAATGATCTCCATTGTCCTCAGTCATTTGTCAAGTCCATTGCTCTCCTTAGTGTTAGCCCACGCAGTTATGTCCTAATTTACGTCATCTATCCAGCATAGTCTTGGTCTGCCTCTGTTTTTTTCCTTCGAATCTTGTATGTAGTGCATTGTGTGGAATTCGGTAAACTGGCATTCTCTCTACACGTCCAAACCACTGTTCTCTTTAGCCGGGGTTGGGTCGGGAGCGCTTCTGAGTAGATAATCTTGAAGGGGCGCTATATAAATCTCTGAAATGAATGAATGATTTTGTCTAGCAGAGTTGTTTGAATACCTAATGTCTAATGATTGTCTAATGTCATCATTTCTTATTTTCTGTAGTCTTGAAAACCAACTATATCAATCCCATTCTATCAATTTGGACTTAAGTTACTGTAAGAGTACTATAGCTGTCTTACCAAGAAACCACGCCACAAGTTTGTCAATTCTTTTACGAAACTGTTCTGTGCCTGAGAGCAACTGAAGCTTTGGTGACTTGTCTTTCAACATCGATTCATATCTTCGGTGCAAAAAGCCAACCCTAGCACATGATCAGAACAGAAACAACTTAAGTCAATGTTTACAAGCACACTACAACCCACACATGCAGCAATTAAAGTCAATCAAAATTCAACTTCTTGTTTACTTAAGTCTGATGAATAAGTCTTGGGTAACCGCTTTTTCAAGAAATTAAAACCCATAAAATTATTTATTGCTTGAATTATAATTATTTGCAACATCTCACACTGATGGCTGACTTTGTAAACAAGCACGCAAGTAGCTCACTACTTACGATACTCCGAGAGTTGCCAAATTCTACTACTTCTGAAACTATATACACAAATCAAAGGCTGGTTTGTTGAATTACAGTTGTCAAAAGACCAGGCTATGGGGAATGGGTAACCACAGTGCATTGAGTATCCAGTTAATGCAATGCGAGATATCTTTCATATAGCTCCTCTTCAAGTTTGTGTGATACAAAGCACTCACAGTTATAAATAAACCTTGCTTCAACTGAGTTAGTTGTTAGTATCTGCCTAAATGAAACATCATCAGAACAAGAGGAAGGTTTGTAAGGCCAGATCCAGATTCCAACTTCAATTGCTTCTGAATTCTCTTGGAGACATTTAAACCAACATAGCAGCAGACTACGTGGATACAGACTATAACAATAGTACAGTCAATTCATTTTGATGCCATCAGTTAGCAAATTAATGATACTTCAACTGAAGTGTAGCCAAGACAAGAACAATCAAAGTAGAAGATCGTCAGAGTTGATAAACTCATCCTAAAAGCACTTTCAAGTTCTAAAAAGGTGCTATTTAATAAATTAGAGCCATGAACGTAACGTAAGTAACACAGGCATTATTGTTCAAATGATTTGTCACTACTCATACTGATGGCTAACTCTGAAAAGAAGCATACAAGTAGGAGAGCTTAATGCCCATACTGAACAACACAAAACAGACTGGACAACTTTTCCTTATGATAATGCAAGGCTGAGTAACCAAAAATGTTACATAACACAGTTAGACATAAACCAAGTGCAATACCAATAAGCCACAGTACTTCCAGTAGTTATTCCACTCCATCACTTTGCAACACAGCTGAATTCTGTGCAAGAACAAGAACACCATCATGCAACATGGTGATATATTTAGAAACACTGTGGAATGACCTCCCTCCCTCAGTTCACTCTACTATTCTGACTGGAGGACCTCACTGGATTTATCCGCTGTCTCAAATCTTATCTTTTCTCTCGGAGTCCTTCGCACTGGGAGCGCCTCCGAGTGGTCTGCACTGCAAGAGGCACTTTAGAAATTCTTAAATAGAATACATTGGGTCTGTAATCCAACGATTGTGGGTCTGTGCCTGCTGCGTGAACTCCAAGCAAAAACCCAGGATGTGTTGTTCGCACAAATGCGTCTCTCGTCTCGGATCCAGATTATTGACGTTGCACGCATAATAAGTGGAATAAATAAATAAAACGGAATAAAATGTAAAATAATCACTCTTTTCTGTTCTTCCTCATCTTGACGATGAGCGGCTGCAGTTGAGACGCTCGGCTGAGGATGCCAGCCGTCGTGCGTTCCTCCGTCACTTCCTGGCATCCTTTCGATAGATCCAGTAAAATCAAGCAGCAGCGTTCGTTGTCTGCTCGTTGCGATTCCGTTTGGCGATAGACACGCAGACGAGTGTCGTCCATTCGCTGAAGGACCACTTGTTTCTCCTGGAGCAGTGCGGCCGTGAAATCCTCGAGGAATCTACGGTATTGCTGCTCAATTCGGGAACAGGAACTCTTGTACAGTTCCTGGCAAAAAAGCATCAAAACTAGTTCATACATTATCAGACATTGTATTTTACACTCAAACTTGTTATAACAATGTAGCATCTTTGACACACCATATATCTAAAACTATGTTAGACAGAGCTAAATATTTTACACTTCCTGACACTAGACCACAAACTGAATCTGTATGGAAAGTTTCATGCTCACATGTGGAACAGCTACTGAATTACAGCAAAAAAACACGCAATTTGCCAAAGATCGAGCTAGTCTGTGTATGTGTTGTAAAGCTCAAATCTCAGGAACTACCAAGTATTAGCACCTGAAACTTTGTGGACTGTCTAAATACTGGCAAAAAATTGTCAAGCTTTGAGATTGTGAGGTCGTGAAGTTTCACAAAACTCAATGAGTTGACACGAAACAACCCCTTATAAATAGCATGACACATACACTTACCAAAGCTAAGATTCTTCCTCACAACCTCATTAAGTTCTGCAATCAGTGAAAGAAACAAAGAATGCTCTACAGTCTCAGCTCACTGCTATATAAAAATTAGCTTATAATCAGAAAATATGGAAAAATAAATTCTATTTTCGATGTATGCAGTTACTATATATCTCAGTTGCGAGTCACAGAGGGTTCACATAGTTTGACAATAATTATGATCTCTGTCAACTCCACAACATGAACCCATAAGTCAATCCCATGTTTAGACTACAGGCAGTCACTGTGCCACCTTGAGTACTAACCTGTGCTTTTGCATGCTGCTCACATAAAAGACTGAGAAGTTACCTTGATTTCTTGGTAGTGATCTTCAACCTTTGCTCTCTCATCAAGCAAACTGCTGAGTAGACTATCACTCTGCTCCTTTGTTTTATTGGCCAGTGTCTAAAGAAAAAGTCCTTCACAGTTCATTATCATGGAACAAAACATTTGAGTAGCTCTCACTGCTAATGCACTAATGGTCATTAAGATACATATAATCTTCTACTGGCACAGGGTGTTAATGAATTACCTTCATTCTCTTCTAAGGCTCCTTGTCAAATCCAGCTCTTCTTCGTTTAAGGTGAACCTTGCTTCTTATTATCCTTAGTTAATAAGAACTACTGCAAAATAACATACTAATTCTTAAATAATTATTGAAAATGTACAGACTACTGAATAGAAATAACCTTAAAGCAAGAAGCTAATATCAAGAGCACAAATTGTTAAACAATTTATTATAGACTATCGATATATAACTTAATTGCAAAAATGAAAAATTATGGATAATAAGATACACCAAATGGAACATTAATACACCTAATGGAACATTAGCAACTACTTTACCTTTACCATGTTGGAAGCAGTATCAGGTGCTAGCATCTTGTGCCCCGCATGTCGGCCCTCTCCATCACAGACACACAGGTGACACACAAACACTTTACACCTGTCGCAGAACATTGATGCCTGCTCCTTTTCATGGTCACCACACTTACAAGACCGTTCTGGCGACTTCTCCTTTGGTGCCTGGATACGGTGCTTAGCAAGTGCACCGCGGCGTGGATGGTATTTCCCGAAGCATCCTTGACAGTAGGCCACATCACATTGAACACAGTATAGATCAGCCACTTTGGGTGTGATAATACCGTCGCACAGGCCGCAGCTGGGTCGGCCTGGAGAAACCGTTTCCGTTCCACCTTCAGCCGCAGCCGACGCGCTGGCAAATACCTCGCTGACACTGAATGGCCACTCAATTATCAGCGACTTACGAATGTTCTTGCTGCGCTCTTCTGTGTAACGAATTACAATGTTTTCCAGTGCAAGATTCTTTGGTAGTTTGTGAATATTGTCTTTTGTAAGATCGATGGCATTACGACAAGAAGGACATTGAAATCCTACAGCATGAAGGCAAATAACATTAAGGAAATGATATTTGACAAGTTTCCAAATCATATTATCAGATAGATTAGAGAACACAATTAGGAAACTGAACTCTAATTACACTAGCAAAACATATGATTGAAGGTATACTATTGATTTAGAAAGGTAACATAATTCAGCAACTGATTTCCTATTATTAATAGTCAATGACTATAAGACACAATACTGTCACAGAAGTCTGACCTGCGGGTCCAAATGAGCACCTTATTCCCTTACTTTTTTAGTTTTTTAATCACATCATATAAGGACCAAAAAAGACCAAGAAAAGGCCCCAAAAAACAAGAAAAGACCACATAACCACAAGAGACCAAAGAACCACAACAGTCCAGACAACCACAAATGACCACACAACCACAAAAGACCATACTGCTGAGAACTAATTATCCACTGATTCACTTGACCTGGCTTTAAACGTCCATAAAAGTGTTTAGAATTTACCTTCTGAGTCGTGAGTTACAGGTCGATTGTTAAGGATTTCCTCCAAACACTTCTTACACATACTGTGAGAGCATGGCAATATCAAAGGATCAGCGTATAATTCCAGACAAACTGGACACGTCAGTTCCTCTTCCATCACTTCATAATTAAACTCCATCTTGCAGATTTTGAAATGCCTGCAAATCAAATTGTCAGTGCCATTTTCATCACCATTTAAAATGCACAGGCCATTCACACAACATTCGACTTCATTGTTCTTTAGCTCTAATGTTTCACTCGACAGCGTTGGCTTTGTGGTTGAAATCAGTTTACAGCATTTATATATAAATAGATAATGCTTCTAAATATCATGGGAATATAGCTGTTAAAATTTACTTGTGAAAATGCTTACATTAATTTATGCCAATTAAAAATTACTTATACGAGGTAATTAAATGGTTACTTAACAGCGGTCATAGCGATCTCCAACAAAGCACTGTCATTTATTATTCTGAATAGAAATAACCGTAAATCATCAGCCATGATGTTTCTTCCTAATTCACGAATGAGTGAATGCGTGAATGAATGAATGAATGAATGAATGAATGAATGAATGAATGAATGAATGAATGAATGAATGAATGAATACAACGGTGTTTCCAAGTACACTACCGTCAGTCTCCAACAGAAATGATTATAACTTACACAATACGATGGATGGATAAGAACTGAGCAATTATATTTGAACCGTAGCCATAGGGTCTTATTCTTTTAAAATAATTTAAAAATATAACTTTAAATGAGACCAAATAAAGCAATTTTTAACACTTTTCTCCTCCAATTTCTAACATAATATTATAGTACGTTAGTAATGGGCGAAAGTCGAAATACTCGAATACTCGATAGGTGTCTATTCAAACTATCCGTAAGTTAGCAACCTGAGATTTCTCGATGAGAAAAGTGTCATCTTCAATTACGATAACCCTTTTACGAAGCAAAGTATCTCTCAAGAATGAAATATTCTGTTCGCAATCTGAAATGATGTGTAGAATTTAGTTTTATGGCAATGTTAGTAATTATGACTGTTAGACGCTTGAACTCCAGTGCCTCAGATATATCTACCAGAGGCAGTGCATATTTTAACGGATTTTGACTACTGCATGGGACGTGGGTGGCGTAAGTAGTAGGGTTCGTGCTTTGTACCATGCCGCACACCAGGCAAGTGCCCAACGTACTCGAAAAGTTGACGACCGGGGGGGGTAGCGGGGGTAGCGGTCAAAAATGTTCAAGGTCCCATTAGTTCCACAACAGGGCGTAACTAGGGTTCGTGTCGTTGCGCGCCGCCCGTGGAGCAGTCCGGCGGAAAAATTATCATCTATATTTTCCCCTCCTCCTCAATCCACCCTGACTCTCTACGTACGGGTACATAATAGACACAATTTCCCCCCCCTGCTGTAATTCCAATGTTATGAAATTAGAGTATTACCTCTAGGACAAATCACCAAAACTACTGGGACATATCCTAAAACTGCTGGGACATATCCTAAAACTACTGGGACATTTGTCCCAGTAGTTAAACAGTTAAAATATGCACTGACCAGAGGTGCAAAAACCAAACTTTTCAAAATGAAAAGTTGGTTTTTTGGTTTTATTTGGTTTTTTGGTTTTTGGATTTTGAGATTTTCCTATTTCGGATCATAAAACCCATAAACATTGCATAATACCGTTCAAATTAATCAGATGCATATAAATGAAATTAACTAGAACAGTAGAACCGTAGAATGTCATATAAAAACGAAGTTAACAGAGACCATAAAACTTGAAGAGACGACATTTTTGGTGTTTTATTAAAACACAAAAAAAACAAAAAACAAAAAACCAAGCCTTTAACAGCCCTGATCGTGACAACACTTCAGTCGTATTCCTATCTGGTCTCCTGATAATCGGACTTTGTTCTGAACATTATATATCTGGACAACTCCTCTAATTTTACGCAAAGCTCGTGATAAGGTGATACATGCGCTTAGCTAAACAGCAACGCTTTGCAAAGTCTAGAGTTTACGAAACAAATTCCACTGCGAGCCAACTTTGAGCTTGACTACATACTTACTGTGTTGTTACTAAGGACAGTAAAGACAGTGCAACAAGAGCATATACTTGGTTGCTAGGGACAATAAAGATGGCGGCGGAGGAACCGATAAAGTTGACTGTTTTTGGTTTACTAAACGATGTGACTTTTCACATGGCAAAATGTTGTGCAGAGGTTTGTTTTAGTGTTATTCCTTTCTGCTTACTCTTGTTGGTTGAAGATTCTGATGTGATAGACATCAACAAATTTAAGGTAAATGTGCATTCGACCGTCTCTTGAGTACTGCTTCCATGTTTTGACTGTTTAGTTGCATCTGTCATGACAGTAATTGAATTCGTAATGTGTAAACAGAAGAGGAGTGTGATAGGCTGGTGTCTGAAATTGTGTATGCAATTGCTACCGAACAGGATTGCTTCAGAGCAGAACACAATATGCTACTTATATTCTGAATATTTTAGCTGATTCACATTTAGAATCAAAGAAGAGTGTAATCACTGTTAGATTAGTCTTATTAACGCTTTAACAACGAGTTGCAGTTGTGTCCCATACATTTTAGTATACGCTTGTCATTAAATGGTTAAACACTGTTATCTTGTGTTGTAGGACTTGCACCAGAGCAATGAAGCCATGTTTCCTAAGCCAGAGATAACTGGTATGCTGGAATTTGAGTGGAATATATTTCTTGAAAAGAAGAAAAAGGCAAGTTGAAAATTTGAGTAGCATGATGGCAAGGTGATGTAAGATATTTTTGTTTAACTTGTTAACTCTTTAAAATCTTTAGAAATATAGACATGATATATATCATTTTTCACTTTCTACTACCTAAATAATTTTCTGTTCAGAAAAAGTTGATTAAGTTATGTGTTCGCCTCAAATTCGGTAAAAGTACTACAGAAGTCAGAATTATAAATTTAAAGTTCGTATACAATTTCGTGAACAGAATAAAATGTAATAACAATGCTAAATGAAGCAACTGGTTAGGAATCACAATCAACCGTGTTTGCTGCTTATTCAGTCCAATGCAGTTTTTCATGACCGCCAAGAAGCTGCGGTGATAGGCGCTCCAACTACGGTAGTCACATGATGTCTAATTATGAAAATTTCCAGTCCTGTGCATTATTCAATGTGCATACAGTTGGCCCTTGTTGTTACAGGAGAGTAATACTTGAGAGTTTCTTACCATCAATTTTCTCAATATAAACATGTATGCTATCATATTGCTTGAGTGATATTCTATTAAGGACCAACGATGTCAAACTATACTAGGTGTATGTATGAATTGCAAACCTGAAACCTTGGTCAGTCAACATTTCATCGTATTTGTAGGGCTTTGCATCAAGTTTTATTCACAGCACCGAAAACCATTTTCATAATGACATATTTTTGTCTTATCAGTTTTGTTTTGAGAGAATAATTTACATTAAAATGCAATGACATGGGGTCAAGCCAAGCTTTTATTTCATACTAAGCGATACTTCGTTCTATCCGTTTACAACTTAAGTGCTTTGCATATCAAATTGTTTGATGTAGAATAAATCAGTTCAGTTCATGAAGATGGCACATGACAATCCTGCATTTGCTCTGTTCCAGGAGTTGCGTGGTGATGTCTGGATGTTCAAAGACAAGGCCATTACGTTTGCAAACAATATACTAGTTGGTGGGCCGCAAGAGTTTATGCAGTGGGCTGAGGATGAACACAACTACACAAACTTCCGCCCTCTTCAGCTCTACACAACATTGGCTGAGGAGGCTTACAAAACATATCTCAACTCCAGGAAGGTCTGTGTTACATGTTATCGGCATTGTCAATTACAGAAGCAAATGTGCCATGCATTCAAAATCACCCACATTTCTGTATGATGGTTGTCTGAGCATGGGTTGTATCTGGCTAACTCGGTTTTGGAAGGTCACTGTAATTAGTGACAACTTTCTGGATTGTCACGCATTGAAAAATGAATACTCAAAAATCAAATGGCACATTTCAACAGTGATTTCTTCTTACTGTATAAAATGTCTAGATACATTATGTATTGTAAATACATCCTTATGTGCACACATAGCTATGTATGCACAATACAGTAGGATATGGTATGGATTATGTCCTGTTTTATTAATACAGAGTGCAAATTGTGATGAGAAAGACCCATGGTAACCCAAGAAGCAAGAAGATCCATTGGTGTGAGCATGTCTTAGGTAGTCCATTCTAGAGTGGATGAATGATCGGTGTCACGACAATTCGTCTACCGACATTTCATCTATGACACTTCATCTACAGTCATTTCGTCTACCAACATTTCGTCTACAAAGTTATTTTATATTGTCACTTTAAAATGGAAGCTGGATTGATGAAAAAAACTGTTTCCCTAAATGGAAGTGGGATTGATGAAAACATTCCTGTGTTGAAAGAGAAGCTGGATTGATCTAAATAATTTTTACCGTAAATAGAAGCTGGAAACCATGCTGGATGCATGGATGAAACTAAGTTTCCATTCAATAGAAGCTGGATTGATGAAAATAATGTTTTCAGTAATTAGAAGCTGGATTCCTGAGAATATATAGCACGTTTTAGCGAAACTATAAGAAAGCGGCCTCTGTTGATTAGCCGTAATGGATACAGATACACTTATAGACGAAATGTCGGTAGACGAAGTGTCTGTAGACAAAGTGTCGTAGACGAAAAGTCTGTAGACGAGTTGTCGCGGAACTGAATGTTCAGAACCAGTGAAGAGATTTTCCACATCCCTCTTCAAATTGTGCCTTCATACTTATGTACATCACAGCTACAAACTCAGAATTTTCCTAAATAATGTATAATATGATAATATATTTAGCCAGATTTTATGTAATGAACTTTATTGTCTTATTTGCAGCATAATTATGCTTATTTTGATGTTTCGATTGGAGATAAACCTGTAGGCCGTCTTGTCATCGAGGCAAGTATCATAACCTCTCAGCATAATTAGTATTTGCTTTAATAACAGCATGTGTATCGTCTAACTATGAATGAAAACTGGATGCAGAAACATAAAGCCAATGCGCTAGCAATACATATCTCTTTAACACGTTGACAACAAGCTGCATTGGCTTCCCACTGGCTTTTAGTACACTCTCGTTATAAAAGTGTTAAATAATAATAATAATAATAATATTCGTTTATTAATTCAAACTGACAAGTACAGAGTAAGATCACATGATATAGTAGTAACAGATGATAACAAGTTTAACAGGAGTTGAATTTAACTGTATACGGCAGCCTGTAAGGCGCCTATGTGTCTGCTGCTTATTTTACAGTCACCCCCTAAGGAGTCGAAGGCTGAGTTAACCTTATGGGGCTAGCAGGTATTGAGCCTGTGTCTTTCTGATCTATGTGCTAGCATGTTACCATTCAACCATCTCTTCACCCTGGATAAACCACACACATTTACTTACTGTGTCCTGTTTTGTTTTGTGCCTACAGCTGTTTTCGGACGTTGTGCCAAGGACGTGTGCAAACTTTCTTGCGCTGTGCACTGCGTCGAAGGGAGAATCACCACAGACAGAATACAAGCTGTCCTATGAGAAGTCTATATTCCACCGCATAGTACCCAATGGATGGATCCAGGGAGGAGGTGGTTTTCAAATGCTTTCACTTAACTGTCAAATTGGTTAGAAACTAGGGCATTTTGCTAGTGAAACTAATACGGTTTCAGGATTATGATTCTATGAAAATCAATTATTCCAGATCAAACTAAAGCAGGGGTGGGCAACATACGGCCCGCACCCTGAATCCGGCCCCTGGGGACCTTTGAATCGGCCCTTGGCATGAGTTTTATACTAGCATTGTACCTGGCACTTGGGAACCTTTTATCCATTTTATGTATTTTTAAACTGAATTAACTTAAATATATAACTTTGTTTTTTGTTGTAGTGTATGACTGAAGGTATTAGGATAATTACGTTTTCATCATAAAAATTATCTTCATTTACTTTAAAACAGTTATTCTGCAATATTTAGTTTTAATAAAGTTAATATTGTCTCATATTCTGGGGCAAATGAATCTGCAAAAATTAGCCTGCTATTGGCGTATGGCCGCTGAGCTGTACACACTTAAAATCTTAGGACGGCCCTCTGTTAAAAAGAAGTTGCCCATGCCTGAACTACAGAGTCTAACTTAACTTTAAAACACAATACCTATTGCTTGTCATGTTTAAAATAGGGGTGGGCAACGATTAAAAATTTTAATCGAAATTAATCGCACGATTAAAATTTTTAATAACGCGATTAATTTTTAACGCATGTCACAATAGATAACAAGTACAACTACCGACTCTGAGAAGTTTAGTTGAATATGCGCTATATAGATGCTTGCAGTCAATTAACACAGTCAAAGCAAACATGTTTTTACTACTTGTTTTGACTTTTTAGTTTTTACTTTATTCATTCATTCATTCATTCATAAATTTATATAGCGCCCCTTCAAGAGGGCTACTCAGAGGCGCTCCCGACTCCAGCACGGCCAAAAAGTACAGTTTTGAGCTTAGTAAAAAAGCTTCAGTAAAAGTCCCATGGAGCAGGCGTATCTCCTGGGGAGCCCGTTCCAGACCACTGGGCCCACCACGGAAAAGGCTCGATTCTGCATAGTTGCAGTTCGTGCAAATGGGACTAAGAGCACCCCTTCTCTGCAGAGCGGAGGGGGCGGCGACCTTGACTACCCGAGGGGCAGCAAAGCTCCCGCAGGTAGACTGGTGCTAGACCCAGCTGACATCGTCGTACCAAGGCAGCAATCCTGTACTCGATGCGCTGCCGGGTAGGGAGCCAATGTAAGGTCTCCAGCATATAGCTGGAGACATGACCAAATTTGGGGATTTGCCCAATAAGGCGCGCTGCAGAGCGCAAGACTCGGTCCAGGCACACAAGTCGATTTAGAGGAAGGCCAAAGTAGAGCGACGAGCAGTAGTCAAGGCGGGATGTAACGAAAGAATGCACCAGGGTGGTGGCGGCACTAGGGGTAAGCGAACGGGCAATGGTGCGAAGCTGGCGCAGCTGATAGTAGCAGTTCCGGGCAAGGCGGTGAATGTGTGGAGCAAGAGTTAGCTCCTGGTCCAACAGGACACCAAGGTCGCGGACTTTAAAGTTTAAACTGAGCAGTTTTATCAAGAAGTAATAATTGGGCGCAGTGACAATCGCGTTAACTGCATTAAAAAATTTAATCGCGTTAATTAATTAACGCATTAATCGCGTTAATAAAGCGTTAAATGGCCAGCCCTAGTTTAAAACAAATGTCTGTACTGCCAAGTTATGACAGATTCAACCCTTACATGACGTTGATTCCCAATGCCTTTTATGTTCTAGATATATGGATGAAGAAGGGAGATGGTGGAGAGTCCATCTATGGACCTGTGTTTGAAGGTGAATAATTTTTTAAAAGGGTTATCATAGTTAAAAACAATAATATGCACATTCTTATAAAGTAGTGCATATTCATTTGACCATACCCATGTTCCACACTTGCTTGTATGATTACCATAGACTTCCCAAACTTTTCAGTGTCATGGACCGGCAGGAATTAACTTTCAGTGTCACAGACCGGCAGGAATTTTTTCACTGCAGGAGGACTGGAGCCAAATTTATTAATTATTTCTCTGTTTCGTTTTCGATCACTTAAATTCCTCAAAACTTGATTTCAATGCATGCTTAGCCAATTGTATGACTATTGCCCTTTAAATGCTATCCTAATAAGTCTGTTTGTTATGACTTTTAAAAATATAATTTAGTCATTTCTTGTTTCCGAGACAATTTGACCAGTTTCTTGACTCACTTTGCGGACCGGCAACTGAAGACTCGTGGACCGGCACCAGTCCGCGGACCACCACTTTGGGAAGCACTGCCATAGACAGTCTTTCTGGCAACTTTGTGCAAGAGTTTAATTTCTCATCCATTGTCCCATTATTAGAACAGTAGCAGATGTAGAATGCATAAGCCATCATGTGCTTCATGATGACTTATGCATACTGATTTAACTATCGTTCCTTTGAGGTAGTCACAAAAACTTACACAAGGCATCATTAGCATAAAAAGACATGCACTTTTTTGTCACTTCCTGTTGTTGGAATGGGTAATGGTGCTATATAAATCATTAAATTTGTTGAATGTGATTGACAGATGAGAATTTCGCAATATCTCATGACAAGCGTGGTATTGTTGGAATGGCCAACAAAGGACGACATACGAATGGCTCTCAGTTCTACATCACCCTACAGCCGTGCAAATGGATGGACACAAAATACGTCGCCTTTGGGTAAAATATCCTTTGCGCAATTCCAAAAACGTTGGGATCATGATATGGTAGGGTAATCAATCATTTTGACATATACCAGTATACCTGCATCAATATAAGTTGACAGAGTGTTGCCCTGTCATTCGGATAAAACGCAGAACCACTGCAGGTTACAATGCGTAACAGTCCCACAGACTTTTATACTAAAAGCCAACTACTGATCCACAACTAGTCAACTTTTAACTCCACAGGAACTAATTTAATGTGTAATTGTAGAATGTTCACTACAGCCAGTTACCCACATAAATCCACTATCTATTTAATTTGCTGCTTGTTTTGAACCATCAAATTGAAGATTTCAATGTTGGTCTGGTCATGTATGTATACATATGGGTTTTTCTATAGCACCTTTACCGACACTCGGAAGTGCTATGGTATCTAACTGATGTGTCTTAACATGGGAAGGGAATATAGCTTGGGCAGAGCTTAAAGAAATAGTGCATAGGCGATGCCAGTCGGGGGAATGTCTGCCTACTGGTGGGATTATCTGGTTGAAATACCCTTGGTATTGTTTTCTTTGCACAAAACTCAACAATGCGACATCATGCTTTTCAATAGTTGGCCATCTACCCAGTATCTCGCATGGCCTTTGTCTAGATCTGGGTCCTTCAGGCCAGGGACACTAGGAGTTAATGTACAAGGTCTACACTGTCACCAACATCTCCAGTGCTTAAAGACTCTTCTTTCACCAAGGTTGGGCTGAAACAACTCCGAGTAGATACACGTAATGCGAAAGGAAGCTACACAAATGCTCTGGATGAACGAACATACACATTTTCATATTATGACGCTCGTTTGCAAAATATTATTCTGTTGAGTTGTAAATGGGAACACCAAACAATGCATGTGATATAAATTTTGCTCCTGTGCACTAAAGATTTTCCAGTGGGCTGATAACCATTTCTGCTCAGCCTCTTGTCCCATGATAACAGCACTATAAAAGTAATTAGGTGAACCTGGCAAGCAATGTTAAATTGAGTTTGCATATACTTTGCAGACAGGTGATTGAAGGCACAAGCACGCTGAAGGAGATAGAACAACTGGAGACTATGAATGAACGACCTCTAACCCCGGCTGTCATTACTTCATGCGGAACTTGTACATATGAATTCTAGCATGAACGTTTAATATTGTAATCGGAACTTGTGAATATGAATGCTTGTAAATATGAATCAAAATTTTTCCTGAATTTTCACTGATCAGGCCTTGAACTGAAATTCGTTCGAGTTTGCATTCTGCAAATAAATGCCGAACTAGTTTATGAAAATGGTATAAATTTATATATATACTCGAACTCTCCGTGTTACATTTGCTTTAAAAGTGAACTTGGAATTCACCTTCTTATCTACTTCTTATCTACAAAGATCATGACAACAGAGGAGGAGGACAGTTTTGTAGTAGATGGAGAGGAAATAGAAACGGTAACTAGCTTCACGTTTTTGGGATCAGTAATAGAAAAAGAGGGAAAGTGTGATATGGAAATAAATCGTAGAGTAGCGATAGGAAAAACTGCAATGAATGGTCTGGAAAAAATATGGAAGGACAAACATGTGAGTATAGACACGAAAAAAGATTGGTGAAGGCTCTGATCATACCAACAGTAACATACGGCAGTGAGACATGGACAATGACCAAGAAAATGAAAAAAAAATTAACGCATGCGAAATGTGGATATGGAGGAAGATGCAGAGAATATCATGGAAAGAGAAAAGGACCAACGATTGGGTGCGCATGAGTATCGGAATTGAGAATGAAGAGACACTACAACAAACAGTGCTAAGAGCAAAGTTGAGGTTCTTTGGTCATGTCATGCGATCAGATGGATTGGAAAAGGAAATGATGTTAGCATATGGAGAGGGAAGGAGAAAACAAGGACGACCAAGGAAAAAGTGGATGGACGAGATACATGAAACAACTGGAATGAATTTGGCAGAACTGAGAGATGCGACGGCGGACAGAAGGAAATGGAGAGGCTTGATCATGAAGGTCGCTAGAGTTCCAGGAACTGACAGCACAAGGTAACAAGGTAATCTACTTAAAATCTCTCAGCAAGTTTTTGCACCTTCAGAAAATAACCATTTTCAAACACTACACATTTTAAAAACGCTTCTATTACATGTCAACACAGAAACACATTTTTAAAACACTTTCATTACTTATCCAACAAGAAAAAGACTAGCAATTTGCTCCATTGCTTCATTTTTAGTTACTGTACACTGTCTAAGTACTCTCTGGTAACAGCCCATACAATGCTACTACACACAAATTGTGCAAAATATCAGTGCAGTCACTTGAGACCAACATCGACTACCATGGTAGTGTTATACAATACAAAACAACTGCATTTGATAATGCCCTTCTTCCAAAGTTCAGAAGTGCACACACGACCATACGACAGAACATCGATGGCGCTGAGCAATTATGAGAGAAGGACTGGCTCAAGGTCTTTACACAGTGACCACCTGAGTGGAGGCTTGAACTCTCCGCGTTACAGGCCGAGCTCTCTATCCCTTTGGCTTCCATGCCCCATGTTACCAAATGACAACTAGCAGACTTGATCTTATTTAACAGGCAGTTTAAAAAGCATCCTAACCAACCATTATTGAACCATTATTGTATTTGTACTTGTAACAGAACATTTGTACTGCACCTTGGCACAATATCCTCTATTGCTACTGACGAGTGTATGCAAACATTGACTTACGAATGCAAAACTGTAGGACCATATATAGTAGTATATGCCTGTGAACATATAGTGGTGCACATGTGTATACTGGGGTTCTCCAGTCTCCACACAGCATCTGCACAGCACATATATGCCATTTAAACTAAGCCCTTTCACAAATTCTACATTGCATTTCCACACAGCGTCATGTTGCCGATAATTAGCTGTTCAGTCAGATTCAGTTTCAGTTCAGAATATCTCCTGCCACAACAGTCGAGCATTTATTCCATCACGTTGTCACGGTGCAGTCGGTAGAGGCATGACGACGGGAGTCTGTGGAATGGCATACGGGGCTCCTAGAAACTGATCCGCAATCCGTCCTGCCTCACGGAGGCCGCTGAGAAATGCCCCATGAACTGTGGCTGGATAGTTGCGGATGGTGTGCTCGCCCGCAAAAAAGACCCGAGGAAGATTGGCCGTAGTCGGCTGATGCCCCGGCTGAGGAGGAACAGCACACACAGGAGTAGCCATCACTTCGTAGTCGCTGCCTGTTAGATAAAATATCAAAAGCTTCAAAATAACGATGTAATTAATTATATAGGCTAATCTAGTGCCATTATTATAATATACCATAAACAATGAAGGGATCTGGTCATGGGCGTATTCAGGGTGTGGTTTGACCGGTTCAAACCCCCTAATAAATGCATTACTTTTATTAAAAACTAAAAATGTTGAAAAATTCAACAATTTCCAATGGAAACCCCCGAAAACTTAAAACCCTCCGAAATGTTTTCTGGCTACGCCCCTGGATCTGGTAAACAACAGCAACTATTCCAGTGTTTTGCCAGTCTGGGATATAGACTCCACTTTTAGATACATCACACGACCTCCAAAATAAGAGGACCATAAGAGAGCCTTGACGGTGCAATGAATAAGCCCAAAGTGAATGAAGAACACTTCGTTATCAACCATAACCGCACACACTCTAGGTCTTTAAAGCAAGATCAATCATCTCAGAATTATTGACTTCACGCAGCTTAGAGGACAGAACAGCATGGCACTCAGTGTGGACAATGCTACACTTGGTTGAGTATGTCACTTGAAGAGAAATCAAAAATTTACAGGTTTCACTAAGATCCAGCGTTTTCAGCTGGATTCTCCATTTATTTCGAATGTTCCAAAGGACATAACATGGAAATGAAAGACACTCGTGGTTGAGCCCCAAGCTTAACAGTTTCATAAGAAATTGTATCAGTTCACAATCTAACACATCAACAGAAAAATTTCAAAAAGACCCTCATTTTGCTTCAAATGCAGGAAACCAGTTACGAGCATATGAACGAAATTTCCTTACAATAGGAAAACTGATTCTAGTTGAGCCGTGCATCCAAGTAACAGAAGTGCGTCTTACCAGAGGAGCCAGCTGCAACAAACGAGTAAGATCCTTTTGACCATGGATCTGCTCGCCACCTAGTGACGACTGCCTCCTTCGGCTAATGCAAAGCACAACAATAACAGAATGGAATAGAAATGGCAGTAGCAAAAATTTAATTGTTGCAACTAAAACTTACACCTTTTCACTAACTACATCAGCAATTAATGCTTGTTATTCACATCTTTATAAGTACAAATTTTGATGTAATGCTGTTGGGCATGGATACAACTACGAAACTACTAGAGAATTTACAGTCACTTTCCAAAAGAACCTAATCTGAGGCACTATAAGGAAGGTAACATTAGGAGTAGTATCTTGTATTACCATATTACTAGCATTATTAAATTGCACCTTAATAATAATAATAATAATAATAATAATAATTTATAAACACGAATTCAAAAAAAATGAATGATAATCATATGACAGATTATAAAAAGACTGCTACTGAGCTGTGATTTCAGAGATGGTGCATTCTTCATATTATCGTTAAGACTGTTCCATGCCATGGGTCCAGCGACAGAGAAGGAAGACTCACCTCGTATCATACGCTACTGTATTTCAGCATGGTCCTCAAAACAATATCCAATCATGAGATGCGGAAAGCAGGGATTGTGACTTCCCATTTACTCCCATAACACTGTAAGTACTGTATTGTATCTATAAATTTATATAGCATACATGTTACACAAACCTGAGGTACAGCGTTGTTGCCAAAAATTCCTTTAAGGACGGCTATTGATCGTCCGATTATAACATCGTCGCTGACGTTCTCCATGATGGCGGCTGCCTCCCCAGCAACAAGTGCCAGAAGGACCGGCGCTTTGTAGAGGTTCCAGAAGAGGAACAGCTCACCACGACTGGCTGTTGTACTGCCGACATGGCCAAAGAGATTGGCATTTGGATCCCAGAAGACACGATCAAAACACAACACCACCTGACAAATTAACGTAACCACGAATCTGCTAGTAATGTAACGTAATGGACCGCAAGTTTCACATAACAGTGTAACATCATTTAGGTAATGTCACTGAGTAAGGAGCACGATCAGCTCTAACCTCAAGGGAGGTACGGAATGGCAAAGTAGACCTCAGTGACTATATAAACCTTTCAGCATGTCTTTAAAGCATGTTGAAGAGTATTTTGGCTCGATAACTTACAGAACAGCAACCTTAGAGCAGGAGAACTTCACCCAATGATTCACACAACTTGATGTATATTGTCAATTTCACATGACATACTAGGATTGGAACTTCAGATGCAGGTTCAATGAATGTTTACGCCAATGAATGTAGGTCATTTGATCTAAGCCCTGTGGCATCAAGTACCAGCATCGATTAACTGCCTTCCCAAAGAACTGACCTTATTGAGGTTTCCAAAGCCAAGTCGATGGATTGCTGCCGTCTTCCATTCCGGCAACGGTGGGCTGAACACAATGTTGTTGACGCAGTTACTGCGCAGTGTCTCCTTGAGAACGCCGAGAGGCAGCGTGATCAGCACGGCATCTGCCTTGTAGGTCGTGTTGTTCGAGTTGGTACGTGAATGAGTCGTCATCACTTCAACACCTGTTCGTGAAGTGGCAAATACACAATCAAATATTGGATCAGTAATTAATCAAACACTGTTTCACCTCAATAATCGTGTACTGGTAATGGTTCACCTCAACAGGCACATTGGTTCATAACAATATTCACGTTGGGTCAATTACTTGGTTGGGTGGGCTCTGTCTAACGGCCTTATAGAGCACAGTAAGTAAGTAAGTAGGTGGCCTTTATTTGCATCTGACAAGCACACATGCATTACACTGTATACAACCATTACATACATTTAAAAAAATAAACCATAACAGGAGCAGATTATAAAGTCACACATGCACAACTAAATATAACTAACGATGCATCGATTAATGAAACTACTTTAAAACAATTTAGTTTGAGCAAAAGCGGTTCTTAATGAAGCTATACAAATGTTCCGGAAATGTGGGTCACTTGCAAGCAAATCACACGTTATATAAATTGAAATTCATCTGACTGCACCTTGTTCTTTTCAAACTCGTTTGGCTGAGACTCACCAGTGGAGCTGTATTTGATTTGACGGACAGCAGAGTTGAGTTTGATGTCAAGGCCCTCGGAAAGGGCAACCGGAACGCACGAATAACCATTCCTCACTGAATCAAAAACCAATGGAAATATCCAATATTACTCACTAAAATTAATTCTTCTTACAAAGTTGTTTCTACTGTATCTGGTTCTTCTGTAAGTACAACTGAGAACACAGGCACTACTATTACAACCACCAGAGAACTGTCCTGTTGTAACAATAACCAGGCATCACATTGCTTAACTTCAGGACATATGCCAGCTTGTTGCTGGAATCTTTATAGTCCAGTTCTAAAGGCTTACAGGAGAAGCACGTGGAGATTCTGGATTGTTCGTTTTTAGTTGTTACCAATCACGTGGAGGCTGACATGCAGTGATGATTGTGTTACTGAAATCATCCAAAAACAATTAAATTCCACGTGGTTGATTGGGCAAGCACCAGTTACATCACATTATATATATGCACACATACATACTGTACGCATTTCCTGCTTCATTTAGATCAGCTAGCCAACCATGTAACCAGAGCTTTTGGAAGGTATTTAAAAGGCACTAAATAAATTTCTGTTACATTACATCATGAGAACAAAAGGTCGTTATACCGGTCAGATGGCTTCCAGTGAACTCGAAATCATCATCCTGATCCCAGTGCTTCAAAGACAAAGTCGACAGAGGAGTTGCGTTGGCAAACTCAAGGTTGGCAAAGTGCCAATCCAGAATCTGACGATCTCTTGACGACAAATAGACATCGCTAAACGAAACAGAACTATATATATATGCAATCAAAACAGAAATGCCAATATCACACATCATCCTAGTAACACAAAAATTAAATTATTGATACAGAAACAAAACTGCATAAAAAGTATACAGTAGGACACGGCTAGAGTGCCTGGCATGCGACGCGAAGGATATGGGTTTGAGCCCCCTACTTGCTATGTAGTGGTTTTGAGCATGTCCTGCACACACAATTGCTTGTCCCATCAATGTCATGACACTGTGTACTAGGGCTGTCAACGGGGGCCCGGGTTTCCGGGCCCCTCGTTCGAACGATTGAACCCGGGCCGGCAAATCAATTTTCAAAACCCGCGGAAGAGGCATAATGTCTTAAACATCATTCCAATTGTTTAATTACGGTCTAACGGCTTAATAGGTGGCAGATGGCTGTTGCCTGTACAGTCAAGCCGTGTGTGGTGGGGCAGTCTAAGACCCAAAATTGCTTGCGTGGGGGCAATTGTATTTCAAGAGGAGCGCCACGTTGTAACATCGTAACAGTCCGCCGTGCACTTGTGTGGTGGATCTCGAGTTTAACAACATCTTACAAAGGCTGTTGACGTCGGCAGAGATAATTTTGAACAGTTCTCACGCTCGCGTGTGGTCTGAGAGAAGCAAATCCAAGAAGGGCTGGACAGACAAGCCGCCCCTCCACGCCTATAGACTCTGGGTGGGAGGCCTAAGGCTAAATGCCGACAGCGGAGGGGGATTGGCTGTTTATGAGGGCTGCAGAATGTTGTGCCCCACTGGAAATGTGTGTCCCCATGCAAGCTATCCTCCATCGGGACTGGCCGGTGAAGCTGAATCAATGTAGCACAATATTACGAAATTTAACTAGTCTCTAGCAATCAATACCCAATTAGGAGGCTGTTTTACTGATTATAAATTGTATTAATATATGGATAAATACATATGAAACTTCAGGAGCCCATTAACATTTTAACGATGAGAGGGTACTAAAAGCAACTGGGAAACCAATGCAGCTCGTCATTAAAGTGTTAAAAGAAGATGGACTTGAGCACTGAATAATGTAGCAACTTCTACTGCAGTGCTGTTTGGGGAATGACACTGAAAAATATCTGCATATTGTGGCAACTACAGACAGACAGAGAGACACACACACAGACAAACATACTGGGATCATTACATGTAAGTAAGTTATGCAATATAATGAGACATGTTTTTCTACCTAGGTGGTGAAGCTTCCAGTTCCTGCAGCTTCTCCTCAATTTCCTTCTGCTGTGCAAGAAGCTGATCATATTCCTACAAGATAAAATCATTCTGGCCCATTGTATTAAAATGTAACGGAAATTTACATATTCTACTAAATCCTTAATAAACAAACTTGAGATAAATTGCCATCTCTTTCAGAGAGAAACAGGTCCGCGAATGACATTGCAATGCTATTAACAATTAAATGATGAGCGTGTATTAAAATGTTTGGGAAACCAATGCAGCTCTTCATTAAATGGTTAAAATGCTGCAGACACCCAATGAGGGAATTGTGACATTTACAGGGTACTACAGGCCAACGAGCCTGGCTCCCGCTGCCCAGGCAGTGACCGTCAGGAAGGAAACCGGCTAAGGGAGAAATATCTGACAGATAAATCTGGCAGAGTGACATGCTACAAGGGTGTCACCTACCCCAACTTTCCTGGCAAGTGATGTTAAACATTTTATAGTGGATTTCTCCATGATTTTAGTAAAAATTAAATATTCACACATTATAATGAAACTGATCTAACTCCAGCATTCGTTAGTACTGTATTGGTTCCATATGAAGCAAATCCACATCTCATTATTATTTTTTCATTATTTTTACAGTAATTCTTTAATGGCAACCATTCTTGGTCTACCTCTATTGAGCCACAGCACACTAACTACACAAAGTCCAGCTAACCAGGCTGCAGAAAGCAGGCATTTTGAAGGAAAGTTCCAGTCCTGAGTATTCATCTTGAAGACCCTGTACTATAAATTGGGGAATAAAAACGTAAACAACAATCTACCAGCTCCATTGCTCACCCTACAAGCGGCATTCAGATCTCTCATTTTGCTTCGAACTGCAAACTCGGCCGTTATGTCACGTGGGCCTTTGATTTCGCTCACTTCCTTCCACGACTTATGTAGCTCCTCTATCTTCTCCTTGAGCACAATAATCTGTCAAAAAAAGAACTTGTAAATTAAACCTAATTTTATACGTTATATATTCACTCCAGTATTTTTAAATATTTATGCAATATCTGTGATATACTCTGAAAATGTTTAACACTGAACATTAATTGTAATGGTATACATTATTCAATTTGAAAAATAAAAGATGCAGTTGCAATCATATAGACTTTTAAATACTGAGGCTTGAATATGAGCACTGTGTACTTTACTCTGGATCAAGTACCAAGATAGGTAGATTTGTCAAATGTTATTTTACAAAGTTATCATATTCTACTATTACAAACTACATGCAATATAGTTTTAATGAATGTAACAAAGTGATGGCCCACTGTACTGTGTATTGGTTTAGTTAGAGAATAGGTTAGGTTATTTCAGCATTATCCTACTTAACAGGCGGAGTGATTTACACATGAGCTTATCCACAACTTCACATCAATGTATCATCAGCTACAACAGAGGAAACCAATAACCACCTGTTGATTGTTTGTTTTCAGTTTGTCTTGTAGTTCCATGATGTTCTTCTGGTGCTTACACTGCATCTCCATGACATGCTTCTCCTGTAATCTATCAAAGGCAAAATCAAACTGATCAATACATCAGACATCTTAAGAGGAACAAAAGCAGTCCCTTAAGCTAATCCCGAGAGGCAGCCATAGGTATGAAGTGATAGCGACTTCATTTTCTTAGCCTTGGCTTATGAGGGCGGGTGTCCAGCCCTCTCCCTCGCATCTGATCTTCCCATTGCCAGCATACGGTCAGAGCACTAATTATAGCTGAGTTGGTTACGGGGCACAGGTGGAGCAGAAATCTTGAAAAAATTCTGCCCTGGTGGGCTATGAACCACTGACCTCTCAAATTGACATTCCAGCATGCTAAGTACTAGACTATCATGCACCCTAAATGGACTCTATAACCTCTACCAAACTAAATTATTTATCTAATTATGATAATTCTCTTGGCCATGTCAAGATCCAGATGCGACACTGTGAACTCTGATAGTGTATATCACATCATAACCTCAGTTATTAAAATTCCCTTGACCAAGTGAAAAAGAGATGTTATGAATTCCATGACATAACATTATAACTTCAATTACAATTCTCTTGACCACACCAAGCTTAAGATTATTATGCAGTGTAACTTAAGAGTACATTGCATTAAAATCTCAATTAATATAACCATATATTAAAATAGTGCTGTGCTAAAGTTCTAAAAGTGGTATCACAGAAAATGTTGAAACGGAAATATAACAACGTTTCTCTATCCAAATATCACTTAAAACGTTTTCTGTTTTTAATATTTATTCTTTTAATATTCTTTTAATATTAATTAAAGACTTATGATGTTTTGCAGTCAAACTTTGCATTTTGTGAATGACACAACACAATTGTTTTATTGAAACACACAATATACTAACTTGATGACAAGTTCCAGCGCCTGACCCAGCGAAACTGGTTTTCCATTTATGAAATTGAAGTCCATCTGGTGAGACATATATGAAGTGGCCTCTAGAAGTCGGTTGAACTCACGCTCAACCATTTCGTCTTTGTCTTTCGGGACCTAAGATAAATTAAATGAGGGATATGATCCAAGTCATAAACACAATATTGTATGAACAGTGGCGGCACCAGAGGGGCTAGGGGGTGCTTAGCCCCTCTAACTGCGGCTCAGCCCCCCAAAAGTGGGAAATCACTGCATCAAAACTAAAGGTTTTTTGAGCTTTAGCCCCCCAAACCTGAAATCCTGGTGCCGCCACTGTCTATGAATAAGTGAACTTGTATCAAAACTAAGTACGGAAATCTGTATGAATAAATTGCAATAAATTTTTAAACAAATTCTTGGCATTTGGTCTTTGAAGTTATTTGGGCATTAGTTTGTTTTGCAAATAGCCTGGTTTACATGTGGTTTAAGCTGGCGTGTCTCCCAATGACGTTGTGTTAACCAGCCCACGCTTTACCACCAAGTGAGTGCCATAAATGGGTCGCTTTGAGCTTTTCCTGATTGACAGTAACTCTTATCTACATCAACTGTCTATTTTGTAAAATGTGAGCATATTAAGAAAAGATATTAAGAAATGATAAAAACTAACTGTGCCACTGTTAAAAATTTAAATACAATGACAAGCCAAATTCAAACGATTACTTACAGTTGTGCCGTTGCCTTCATACAGTGGACAACGCTGCTTGATCTTATGCAGAACCATGTTAACTTGCTTGCTCAGAATTGTCACTGGATTGCCACCTATGAGATACAACAGTGGACCAAGCCAAATGTTAGGTTATAGTTGATGATACTGTACTTACTCTTGCTGGACATACTTAAGAAAGCCAACAAAGAAATAATCTTGGATCTTCTAAAATAAATGTGCATGATAAAAATACCTACCTACATAGTTCAAATAATCTCTAACATGTTAATAAATTAATCTAGAAAATATGGTAAAAACACTCCTTTATCACAATACTTTTGGCTGTAGCCCAAACATAATAAGAGCAATCAAATAAAATTTTTCTTATAGCTTTCATAGCTGACAGAAAACGTGAATTTCACATGATGCAACATGATTAAAAACCTTGGATGTGGAAATAAAAGGCACACACTTCAGCCATCTATCACTGTGCCATCTCATAAAATTATACAGAACTTGACCTAATATTTCTCATTTACTTTCAGACCCAGTGATACTAAGCACATGACCTTATAAAAGCAAACATAACACAGCAAAACCCACATTGTTACACAGTTACACCCACAGTTTCAGTCTAATACTCAACATAATATGTTCCACATTAACCAAAAACATTGCCATTGACACATGCACCCAACAACATATCCTTAGCAACTACTACAAAATGATTACATAATATCCCCAGGAATAACAAACATTTCTCAGCAACTAAAAATAACTAAAAAAACATTCTACCAGGAGCTGGAAAAGATGTAGGACCAACTGACAACAAAAGAAAGCTGCATAAATACAACAGAATTTTCACACTATTTGAAAGACAATAGAGCAGCAATTTTGAACTGTTAATATCTTGAAAGGTTTATATTTGAAACTGTTCATACGTTGTAATTCAATGATGCACATTAACAACCTACCAAGACCAGTGACTACCATGGCTCCAAGATCAGCAACATAATTTCCTTTCCTGAATGTAGCAATTCGACCACCAACACGATCCTGCAGAACACGGAAAAGTTAACTCAAATATCTATATTTTCATTTCAAACCCAAGTAGGAAAGTCACAGAAATATATGGGATACTGTATTTTAAACAATAAATTCTCTGCCCTGTAACACTTGTCATAACATGAAATTTAAATTTAGAAGACACTTCAAAGCAAAATACAAGGGATAGGTCAAGACTGGAGTAACTGGACATGAAATTTAAAAGAATCGTTCTATATCATTTGGAGTATTTTCTCTACATTTCCATAACACAGTGCTATCCACAGGGGTCCTGAGTGGCCGATTTTCCCGCTCGAAACCGGGTTCGATTCCCGTCGGTCGGTTTATCAGAGATTAATTCTCGGATCTTTACTGGAATGCTGTATTTCAAACTATAAATACAATACAACACAAATACTGGCCTACCAAGCTTGAGGGTCTTAATACCTCAAATTTAAAAGAAGTCCTTCACATAATTGCTCATGCGCTTGGCGTGAAACTCCGATTTTCGCCTCCGAATAAATCTGGTAGGGGCCATAACACAGTGTTCAAATACAATACAATACAATTGCCAGCACTAAGCAGTTACAACAGTAACCATTGGAAAATGCTCAAACCTACACTGCAGTACAAGATTACATATCAATCACAAGGCAAACCAAGGTCCTAGAAAAGTTTAAAACAGGTAAGTACCTAGACTCTATGATCCTATGTATCATTTGCACCCTTACTGCTTCATAACTGTTGTGTAAATTGGAAAGGGGTATTGGAAGACACTTCAAAGCAAAATACAAGGGATAGGTCAAGACTGGAGGAACTGGACAATCATTTCACCAGCAAATCTGCAGCCAACTCCTATAATTGTAGTTGCAACAGAATATTTGTATAGCATGTTCTGTAATTACAACAGAACAATTGAACAGCACATTTAGCAATTGTAACTGAATATTTGTTCAGCAACTTTTAAAAATAAATCTGCACTGCAATGATACCGAATGCCTACAATAGAACCATAGAATTTTGAGACTAGATAACGCGTATGAACGCTACAGGACTTGCCAAACAGCAGCAGTAATTAACGGAATTGAACCTACCCGTGCTTCAAGAACAACCACTTCCATACCAAACGACGTCAACTGCTGAGCAGCTGCCAGACCGGCGATTCCTGCCCCGATGAGGATCACTTTCCCTGTCTTTCTAACTAGAAGCAACAAAAACATAACACAATAGCATAGTAAACAAAAGTTACATAAAGAAATTCAGGTGGTTTTAGGCTCAGCACTACAATGACAGCTAATTAATTAATTATCCATCAGGGTTGCCACAAGGTCAATAAAACAAAAATCCATGACTTTCCATGACTTTTTACATAACTTTAAGACATATTTTAGACGAAAAAGGACCTACTATCTAATTGTTTTATCAATGCAATATTTATCGAAATTTTAAAATATGATTAGAAATATGTCTATCAATGATTTCTCTATTTTCAATTACTTTCCATGACCTAGCTAACTTTTCAAATTCCATGACTTTCCAGGACTTTTCTTGGAAAACGCCTGTTTTTCCATGTTTCCAGACCTTAAATTTTTCAAAGTCTAATTCCTTGACATTCCAGGATCCGTGGCAACCCTGATCAGACCTTACCTGGCAAGGGCTCTAGTCTCTTGTAGACTCCAAAATTAATGAGGCCATGTCTTTCCAGGTAGGCATGTATTCTCATAACAAATGGCCCATCACCTAAAAAAAACAAGATTTTATTATTATTCGTTTCGTTTCGTTTATTTTGTAACCCAAGATAACACATAACAATTTACACAATGAGGTGGCTCAACATAGGGTAACACAGGAGACCCAGAAGGGGCCGGAGGTCCCGCTAACCAGGGCCACCTGAGAACAGTATGTAACATATGACATAATGTGGCCAGCAGTAAATAAAATAACGAACTTAAGAATAGCTTAACTATTAATTAACTAATAACTCTAATGACACAGATAGAACAAATGCACATCTACTGTACTTTTTACGCTGGAGTAACTAAAGTAATGATGTTTCGGGTAATGCGGTTCATTGTTTGAAGATCAATGCATGGGTGTTCTATGTGATCAAATTTCTTATGCATAGAGGTCTTGGCATTTCACGAGTGCACTAAATCATGGATATCACATCACAGTGCTAACCCTAAGGATAGCAATCTGCATCGAGGTTTCAAGGGTTATCATTAAATTTTCACTTATACTTGACACATCAATGCCATGACTGGAGTTCATCTGACGATCAATGTGGCATAAATGCATTCTATGATATCAGATGCAAGGAAAACTAATGCACAAAAATGGAAGCACAGGGCAAATGAAACAATCTAAACTTTGATGCATATTTGCATGCGTGCATATACATATGCTGCATCTGAATATTCAGAGAGCATATTTTACTCTTCTTATAAAGGTGCTGCAACATAGCTATTCTCTCTCTCTCTCTTCAACCGTCCTTGATACGAGGGCTGGTCGCATTGTAGACGATTCTTCTCCATCCTCTCCTGTCCTCGGTTTCTCGCAGCAACCTTTCCGTTGATTTCAACCATTCGCCCACATTGTCCATCCATCTCTTCCTTGGTTTCCCTCTTGCTCTTGCTCCCGGTTCCGTTCCATATATATATTACATATATTATATACTACATAGCTATTAGCTAACCTATAAAACTATGAAGGTAACCATTCCAAAAGAGGATCAGACTTGCATGCTCTCCATTCTACTCTGACCATGCTCTCAGTAACCCACAAATTGCAAATTTAAACAAAAGACTATAACACAGCTGACACTGTATTTCAATGTAACCAAGGTTGCTAAAAGAAGGAAACAGATCTCAAAATGAAATCAAGAGAGACCTAACAAGTCAGTTCAGCATATATTGCCATCAGACTCTCATGTTGCATTTTTCACAAAATTCTCATCGTAAAAACTGCAGGCTGCTTACTATTGTAAGGTGTGTCAATCTGAGCAAGTGCATTTTTGAACGTCAGCTGAACCAGAGGATTCTCCAACCACAGTTGTAGCTAGAAAAGAAAGAATAAATCCATGTCATCGTAGCTTATGACACATTTCAACAAGCGCCTTACTGATGTCACATAAACATTTTGTGCCTGATTTGAAAATTAGATCTTAAAGTGAAACTTAGAAATTCTGAAAATTGAAAAACCATTTAAACCAACTTATAAATTTATGTCAAGCAAACATTTGCTGTTGGCAAACTTACGTCTAATACCTAAGCCTGCTTAGAGAAGAGAGGTCTCAAAAATTATGAAAAAAATTGGTCTTGGAATCTGAGTCCAATCTGAGGGGGCATTTCACTGCTCGTCACTCCATCCATCAATCGTGCAACATGCCGCATGTGAGTCATCATATGCACATAGGTTTATTTAAAAGCAATTAAGCAGTCAGGCAGTCAGCTTTACATAAAGCCAGGATATCAATCAAGATTTCAGGTCATCAACGCATACAACAGCACAGTAATTTCCATTGACTTCCACAAACTACGGAACCTTATTCTTTATGCTTTACTGATTGGTACCTGACATACAACTTGATATCTCCCAACCATGATTTTACAGATGACAGACAACTATGCCAAATTAATCTGCAAGCCCATGACTAATACAACAATCTGCTTAAAAATTGAAATGAATGAAACTACGAGAAACCACTGAAAAGGACCAGTAAGCAAGACTAGCGAGAACTGACCAGTCGATTGCGGATGTAGAGGAAAAGCTTCTGAGTCTGAGGTGAGCTCTGGGCTATGTCTGGAAAGCATGATGCTTCAGTAGCCGTCATCTTGTCGTAAGGAAGTCTACTCTGGAACGCAGCACCCTCGAGACCTGCACAGTTAACTATATGAAATCGTCAAACCAAATGGAAACCACATTATCGATTTTCCTATTTCTGGGGTAGGGTTAGTACTTTATGCCTGCAATATCAAATTTGTGATCAGGTCTGAATCTATACAAAAGGCCTTTAATCCTTTAATGACGAGAAGTATTGTTTTCACAGTAGCATTTAGTGCCTCCTTGTCTGTAAAGGGTTAAAGATACATAAGTGAAGACATCCTGAAGCAAATCAAGACTGCACATTCATAAACTTTTGCCACAATAGTGATTATGGTGCTGGACTGTCAATCCAGAGGCACTGGTTCAAATTACCTCCAAGACAGTAAGATATTTGTCAATTAGAAAACTTGATTGTTAACCAAGTGCATGATTACACTGCCATTGGGAGAATGAAACAGCAAGACCAGAGGACACCATGTCTAATATGTGTTCGGTGCCTTGCAGCCGAGGGTTGCGGGTTCGAATCCACCTCAAGCCACCGCGTAGGGACCCTGGGTAAGTCCTTCACTCGCAATTACTCATGCGCTTAGGCATGAAACTCCGATTCAGTGTCCGCTGTATACGGGAAGGCCTCTGAGTAGAAATCTTGAAGGGGCGCTATAACAAGTGCTCATACATACATACATATCTATCACATAGGCTTGGCTTAAGGGACAATTATCATCAATCTGTCTAATGGTCTTAGCATCCACATATATCTCACTATCTTCAGTTATGGGACAATTAGCGTCTCAAGGACTTGTCTAAGGGACAATTATCATCCTACTATTGCTCAGTCTTGTCTTAAGACACAATTTGCATCGATATCTGTCTCTCAGCCTTGTTTTAAGGGACTGGTAAATTTCTTCTTCTTTAACTAAATATCAATGCAAAATAAAAACAACCAATAGTAAAAACAAAGTTTTTTACTATATCCATCTAGTATCCTATAACGTGTACTCTGAAAATAGTCCGCGTTCATTTTACAACATATCTATCACAACGGGCAGCGCGCTTTATTGTTGCAGCCAATCATCAACGCTGGCCAATCACAATGGTGCGTAGCGAAAAGGGGATTCCACGATTCGAAAAGTTTAGTCCCACGATTCTATAAGCTAGCCTCTTTTGGGAGCTGAAATTTTGATAGAAGAAGTGTCTGCGGACGAGTCTATCTGCCAAGTTTCACTCGATTGAATGATTGTAAGTGATCGAACTAGTCGTCGCAAGATTTGACTTTTAGCCTGTGGCTCAAGCAAGCAATCAATCAATCAATCAAGCAAGCAAGCAAGCAAGATTCCTGCAAGTTAAACTAGATGGATAAAAACAAGCTTGACTCAGATTAAGACATAAGTCAAATAGGAGTAGTACCATTTCCTGTAGGGTCATCATTCTCGCTCTCTTCTTCCTCTGGCTCTGGAGGTGCTGGCTGTGAGGGAGGCGGTGTCACCTTAGGCTTTTCCTTTTTGTCTTCCTCAGACAGATGGTCATCTTCGGACAAATTGGTCACCTGCTCATCCATCTCGCAGTATTCAACCTAAAACAACAAACCTACTAACTATAACACAACGAAAACAAATCTTATCAACTTCGAAACAATTTGACTGACTGACAAATGAATCCATAGCCATACAAACTTAATTTATTTATCGAAAAGCAATGTTTGCAGTAGACATATAAGTGCTAGTACTTACACATATCAACCAAAGTTAAGTACCTTCTACTGATAAGTATGCTAACTAAATAAGTAAGCAAGAAATTATTACTGTAATCATTACAAACTCATGCATTAATAAATTCTTGCACAAAACCAGGAAGCAAATAACATAGTAAATAACAAATAGAACATAAAATGAGCTCAAACGGGACACGAACATGAAGGCATAATATTATATATAATTTCTTTCATATTTTTAATATTAGTATTGCTCATGGATGCAGCGCTCTATTTCGACATTAGTCTGGGATGTTTTGTTATTAGTTCCATGGAAACCACCCAGGATCCCAAAAAAATTAAACTCCCAGCAGTAGTGATGTGAGGCGGAAAAATTGTCCGGAAAATTTCATATTTTTCCAGAAAATTTCCCGTGTTTTTTTCCGGAAAATTTCCCAATATTTTTCATCAATATAATATTACTAAATAACAATTTAAATTTCAAATGCATAATAATGTTTAAACATCACTCACTCTAAACTGTCTTATGTAGTTATAACTGATATGTTTATTCAATAAATGGCACTGTTAGAGCTTACTGTTCAGTGTGTTCACAAGGTTCAACAATGACAATACATTTAGGAATTAATTGGAATTAAACTTCACTGTTAATTTATCAAAAATATTTTTTACGTTTAGTCTATTTTAGTTATGAAAATATTAGACAAAAACAGCAATGTCCAACCATTTTAATACTGCAACAGATTAATTTTATATGATTAATTCTTATGAGGCCTATAATACTATTATTTTATGTCTGAAAATATAATGTTATTGCCATTGCGGTCTGACACTAATCTGAGACCGCTAATCTATTTTCAAATCTGCTTTTCTTGGTAAGTAGCAAAAGAAGATGTTTTTTAGTTTAATTGTTTGTCTATGAGCTGTTGCCTTCTGTGAGGGGTTGTATGGACTAAAGCAAAGCTGACTAATAGCTGAGCAGCTGACTCAAATTGCCAGACAGTATGACACTAACAACTTATCAAACTAGGCTACTCTAGCCTGAACTGCTAATGAACAGTCTTTAATGTTTATTTTAATTCTGGTGAACGTTGCCCGCATTGACAGAAATACTGTAAATTGGAACTTAAAAAACATAAATTTTCTAGTGTCGTCTCATACTAAAATCTGAGTTAATGAATTTTTCCGGTTCTGCGGAAAATTTCTGCATGTAATTTCTGGAAAATTTCCGGACAATTTTCCGCAAAATAATTTTCCGGAAAAGCTACATCACTACCCAGCAGTTTCACAGAAATTAGTATAATGCACATTGCACAATGTAATAAGCATGCGCAACCTATAGATACAAGCAAGCACAGCATAAAACAAGTTGCATTCTTTTGACACTCTAAGACAGTGCTGTCCAACCCTTTTGAAACCGTGGGCCGCTGAAGAAGTTATTCTTAAAGCCGAGGGCCGTACCAGTAAACTCAAAAGCAACGACTGAAATTAATTGAAATTATTAACTGTATTAACATTTAGTATCGAATAATCATAATGAATAACTAAATGTATATATGCCATGTATGGCATGCTTTGTGGCTTTTGTGTTCACATCGTCAAGTGATAAGCCAAGTTACGCACGAATAGCTATGCAAGTAGGCCAGTGACTGTCTTTTACTTGTTTTACAGAAATTGCAAAAATTTAATGAGTTTGGGCGGACCACTTAAAATCAGCCCACGTGGGCCGCATGTTGGACAGCACAGCCATAAGATGTTTTAGTGCTAAAACACAGATGGTAATCTTTCAATTTTACATCCCCAAAACCAGTCTTCAACTATATAATGCACAGTGATTAATGTTTCAAAAACCAGGTGATAAAGCTACAACAGCTTATCTAGTCATGCTCGAAAACACAATATTCAAATTGTAGGCTTAACAGCTGCATTGCACGAGACATATGCGTACATGGATAGAATTTATTTTAGGTGCTGTTGATGTTCCACAAAGAGAAACTCAGTTTTTGATGGGTTTAAGAGCTCAGTCTGTTTTCTTCAAAAAGACTGAACTTGTTCAACACTTTAATGACGAGCAAGTACTAAAAGTGGCTAGCAAACCAATGCAGCTCGTTGTTAAAGTGTTAAAAGATGCTAGATAACATAGTGAGGGAGCTGGACGAGGAGAAATCATTGAAGAAAATGTAGAGTTGAGAATGATAAGTGTAAAGATGTTCAGACTGCTTTGAATAAGTTAAACTTAGTATGTGGTGTAGAAAAGTAAGGGGCTCAGAACAAAGTCTTGAGGAATGCCGTAAGTGATTGACCAGCACCCAATCCCACACTGCTCCATTGATGAAGAAAGACTGCATGGGCAGAGTAAGATATGACTGCTACCAGTTTAGTCGAGACCAGAGACACCATACCAGTGCTCAATGGAGCAACATAGTATGGTTAACAGTGTTAATGATGGTGGGCAAGTCAAGAAATGCAAGTGCTGTTACTCTCAAATCGACGATAAAGTAGACAATGTCATTGTGGACATTGAGAAGAGCTGACTCGATGGAGTGGAATTTGAATATATTTGCTGATCGGAAAGGGAGAAGTAAAGAAATTGAACACAGGAGGGCCTCGGGTTGACTTTTAGCAACACATTCGCAAAGTTTATAAATAAACTTAAAGTTCAATATTGGTCAGTAATTTGACATAGTGTCAGCCTCCAAATCTGGTTTCCTCATTAAGGATAGATTACTGCGTAGGAGAAACATGATGGGAAGTATTCCTCAAGAAGCCCACGAAAACCGGACTCTGGCTGCCTCTTGACTACCATTTGGAAACCCTATGACTTGATGCAGCACTTGTGAATAAGCTGGTGCCCTGAGCATAGCTTTCGAGTGGCTCTTTAGAAATCTGGAGTTTACGATGTAACTGATCGGGTGCGGGCCGAATCCCCGAAACCCGAATCCCCGAAACGAATTTCGGCGGTTTTCGGCCGGATTCCAGAAATTAATTTTCTAAGTCCAACCCGAATATAATTAATAAATAAACATGTGAATATCGATATACATCAAGGCCACGCTATAGGTCTATGTCATGCTTACAATTTAACTTTGAATGGCTGCCTTTCTAGAAAAAACTGTTTTCGGGAAATCGGGCTTTGTCTATTTTCAGCGTTTTCGGGGATTCGGGTTTCGGGGATTCGGGCTGACCCCAACTGATCGATAATTGCCAAGATGAAGGTGCCAAGCACATGAAAGCAGCGTTGGTCTTACTAAGTAAAGTAACTATTGAACCGCCTGCAAACGCACTGCAGGAACATCGAATAAGAACAATCACAGAAATCACGCAAAAATCATAGAATAAAACAGACATCTATGGATCTGTGAGAGTACGATGTAACTGATCGCAGTGATCGATAATTGCCAAGATGGTGGCGCCAAGCACATGAAAGCAGCGTTGATTGGTCTTAGGCTCAGATAGGCAGCCTTTGTCTAAAACAGACGAAAGCCACGCTATTCTGAGACTATGTGTGGTTTATATTTCCTACACTGAGTTTAGTGAGGCCTATCCCGACCCTAGACTTTTTCCTCCGGCTGCTCCGTCGGTTTCCATCCAGACTGTCCGCGGAGTCGTTGTTATCCGTATTTGGACTGGCAGGGCGTTTCTTAGCTTCATCCCCACTCGAGTCTCCCTCTTTCTTCCCTCCAGGCATAACTGTATAATATACTCCACTAAACAACGACAAAATTTAAAAGAAATTAATTAAACAGAAAAATTAGCAAAATCTTCTAACAAAGACTTGCTAGCAAGAGACATGCGCCGACATTACTTACTGTAATGGCGACGGCGGCGACAACTTGCAGACCGCCAACCCTTCAGTCACCACAGCTTATTATAATACAGCAACATGGCCAACGTAACCGGCGAAGTAGCAATAAATTATGGAAACAAAATTTTAGATTCATTGCAAATTTGAACTAACCTTATTAGTTTTATTAGAAAACATAGACCATTGAGGCCGTTTTGGACTAAAAACTGTATTTGCTCGATCTCTCTACATGTAAATGTTATTTACGATCTACATGATTTATGTAATTTACATAGATTGAAGAAAATCCAATGTCGTGTCCTCTTAACAGTTTTATCACATCTTTGGTTTTATTGTGTCTTTCTTTATTAAAATAATTATTACTGTGCTTCGCTTCATGAAGTACTTGAAACGCGCTGTATTAAATTGATGCATAATTTACAGACATTATACTAATAATGCTCATTAGCTAAAAACAACTCTTATCGTAAGCTCCGAACTTCTAAAGCGCCACTCAAGAGCCAAGCGTAGGGCACCAGCTCATTCACGAGCGCTGCGTCAAATCAGATGACTTTTTCAACGGGTAGTCAAAAATAAGATGCCAGATGCACTAAAGACATCAAACGGAGAAGTACTCTATAGCGTGTGCAATGTTCGGTAAACTAAATAAGATCTGGAAAGATAAAAGCATATCAACGAGAACCAAGATGAAGTTTTACGAAACCTTTGTCATACCGGTACTACTATATGGCTCGGAATGCTGGTGCCTGAGGAGGGAGGATGAGAGGAGACTCTGGACGACCGAAATGAGCTGGCTGAGAAGAATAAAGGGCAGGAGCAAAAGAGATAGGATTAGAAATGAGGTGACTAGAAGAGAGCTGGGACAGACGGATACAATTGTCGATAGAATAAGGAAGAAAAGGCTAAAGTGGTTGGGACATGTGATGAGAATGGGCAATGACAGATTACCATCGATGGCTTTACACGGATATGTGGAGGGAACTAGGAGTAGAGGAAGACAACAAAAGACATGGATGGATAATATACGAGAGGATCTGCATGGAGAGAATGAAGATGAACATTGCAGAAGCAAAGGAACAAATCAAGGATAGAGAATTCTGGAGACGACAAGTTGAGGACTCATCGTTGGCCTTGGTCTGACGGAGGAGAGGCAAAGAAGAAGAAGAAGTCAAAAATTAAGGAGGCTCGACTTCGGTTTACAGCACATCTATTGAGAAATAATATTTATGATGTATATTATTATTATTATTATTATTAGACTGTTATTTATAGCGCGCCTAAACAAAATTGGAATCTTGCACAAAGGCGCGTAACAGAAAAATCAATCATAGTAAATCTTAAACAGATGTGTTTTAAGGTTAGTTTTGAAAATCGATAAAGTTGGGGATTTGCGGATAAAGACAGTTATCTAATAACTCTAGGGTTCCCTATGAGATTACCCTATATGGAGAAAATGTTTAATTCAATATATCTAAAATGTTTGGTTTTTATTATTCGTTTTTACTATTGCATAAAAGTTTATGACTTTAATGTGAAGGCGGCATAGAAGATTGTTGTAACGGGTTATAAGAGATAACTGTAGTTACTCTTTCCTGTATTGTTTCTTCAATTTCCAACCAATCACGTAAAAGTAGCAATTCGACAAATTTTTAGTTTTATTTGTATGTTTCAGTATTAAAAATGAATTTAGGATTTGGAACAGGGTAAGACGTCCTTCTTAATTTCGTCTTGATAATTATATAATCTAATAGTATGCAATGTATGCTTGAAGCTGTCCGTTGATTTTGCCGTCAGTCTTACACGCCGACTCAATCTAAACATTGCCCGCCGTAAACCAGTCAGGGTTTAAGCGCTTCTGTGAGACTCTTAAGTGGCGCTATATAAATGTCTTATTACATTACATTACATTACATTAATAAGTGTGACCAAAAGTTTGTATGCGCAGAATCTGGTATTTTCGCCTGTGCTGGTACTTTCATTAGGTATTCTGCAATACAAAAGCGAAATCATTTTGCCTTAGATAATCGTAATTGTAATCATAATCTCCAAATTTGTAAAGCGCCACGCGAAAGCCAAGCGCAGGGCACCAGCTTATTCACGAGCGCTGAATAAGCTAGATAAGCTCATTCGCGAACTCCAGTAGAGACTGTTTGCAATAGGCTTACCAGCCATAGAATTTCTAAATACGCTACTGCCTCACATCTCGATGTGGACCAGAGGCAGGGGTAAAATGCTGATTTGCTGATGGCTGGTTTGCTGATTGACGGCGGGTAAAATGCTGATTAAAAAGGGCGAGTTGGTCAGCATTTTACCTACTCAGCAAATCAAAGGGTAAAATGCTGATTAAAAAGGGCGATTTGGTCAGCATTTTACCTACTCAGCAAATCAAAGGGTAAAATGCTGATTGAAATCCTGGCAATCCTGTTGTTTTCAGTATTGTTTTACATAACAGATGCGAAACTGTTAAAGAAGAGTTTAAAATCTGGGCAAGTAGTAATCAAAGAATACAATACACTTTCTTGTCTTCAATAGGGTATTTTAATCAACAAATGCAACACTCTTAAAAGACCAGAAATACCCCCAAATAATAGTGCAGCTTATTATAAATTTTTAATTTTGGAGAGTTCACATACGCTTGATTGGAAAAATTGCAGTCATGAGTGATATCTGCGAGTGTTTTAATAGTCATTTACTGATGCAATTGTTTATCGACCGATTACAGACATCCCAAAATGGCACGTTTGAATTAAAAATTGGTTTTAACTTTAATGATCTGTTGATAACAGAAACCCACAGGCCTATATCTAGCAAAAGTTGAATAAATAATATAAGGTACTAAATTTATATAATACAGCTGTTATTCCATGAATGTGATAGCAGTAAAACCCGTTCCCTTCAGTTTTAACAGTCCCTCAGTTTTACGCATTGATGCGGATGCAATGAACCTTCCAAAATATTGGTTTAATCAGTTGTCGTTGTTGTGGAATCTATGAATACGAGATGCTTGCTTTATTCAAGAATTGCAACAATGAGACGACCTATTGTCGACCAACTCAATGCGCAAGTTCTGTTGTTTGATTCTAAGAAACAACGATTTGTTTGAATTTTTTCGATTGGCATTAATTAAGCACCGCTATATAACGACTAAGCATCAATAACTGGTGCTGAGAAATTTTGCGACGGACTTGCTCAAGGTCCGTACACAGCAACCATCTAAAATACTCTCCATGTTACAGTTTGAATGCATTAACCAAATGACTGACAACTTAGGGGAGTTCTTGCAGTTTATGACTGAACTGAGGCTTGTTTTGTTTCATTGCTTTTCAGAACTACTGGTGAGTTCAACCTTAAGACAAATGCTGCCAACATCTATGTCTGAGAAAGTCACAATCTGCTTTGAGAAACACAAGACTTTAGTCTTGAAATATATCATACTTCAATGCGTATAATTGTTGTGGTAGTTCAGCATAATCTCATAAGATGCTAACACAAGTTCAGATATAATGCAGTTGAGAACGAGGGTTCCAAAATTAGGGGCAGCTTTTAAAAAGTCCAAATTATAACGCAACCTAATTAAAAGTCGATTAGTGTTTGGTTGCATCACGTTAAGGTTCTGGGTTTAGAGTTATCAAGAATAATTTTTCTGTTAAATGTTGATTTATTTAATGTACTGCAACCAGAAATTTTTATAGAGCCCTAAAAGAAACTTCTTCCATTTAGAGATTCTTTTCAAGAATTTATAATACTGCAACATTTTAGTTGTTTTCAAGATTTTATGACACTGCCATATTTTAGCATTCATTTATTAGTTAAATGGATTTATTTGATTGATATGAATATATGCATACTGATTAATTAATTCACTTATTAATACTGATTAATTAATTCACTTATTAATATTAATATTTGCTTAATATTTAGCCTATGATCTAGATATTTAGTATTAGTATATACATTATGTATAGACTATAGGTTGCATGGTTAGCAAAATGCTTACTGAAGTTGATGAATCTTAGTTTGTATAAAATTTCTCGGGAGACATTCTATAATCATCAGTGTTAATTGGTGAGCTCATTTGCCAAGTGATTATATTGTATACATACCTGTTGCCTTAACTGTTGTTAATTTTTAGGTACAAACTTGTTTGGCAGTACACCAGGCACAACAGCTGCTGCAACCGGATTAGGAGGATTTGGTGGATTTTCTTTTGGAAATGCCCAACCAGGCTCTACGCTGACTACAGCCGCCCCAGCAACTGGGTTTTCGCTAACCGGTGCCCTAGACCCGAGTCAAGGGCAGCAGAAAGCAGTGCGTTTTGACACCGGAACTGCTGCAACCCAGGTGTCAACTGTAGCGCCATCTGCCCCACTGACGCTCGGCGGCTTTTTGGCCACTTCAACGGCAGCAGCTCCAGGAGGTGGCTTTTCATTTTCCACACCAGCAGCAACAACAGCAGGTAAGAGTTATGCCACTGTTTTGTTTGAATGCTTGCAGTAGAAGAAGAGAAAATGGTCACTAAAGTAGCCTTAATGATGTTTAGTCATGAGTATGAAAAGTTATCAATGTTGTTTCCTTTGACATAAATGCTTACATTACAAGAAGGAGAGATGGTCCATAAAACTAACCTTTGTGATAGTGTAGTCATGACCAGTGTTTCCGTTAGAGTCCAAAAAGACGACGTATTTACGCCCTGACCTAGAATTTTTTGGACGTAGCTCATGTATTTCGGCTATAATACTGGAAAATTTGGATGGTTTTTACGGACGTAAAACGACCATTTGGGCGTTAACGGAAACACTGGTCATGACACTTAATTTCGTCTGACTGTGAATTTTCTATGAGTGACCTGCATCTATCCAATGAGTGGTATTTGTAATTGAACAGTTCCTTAGATTCCGTGCTCATTCTAGTTGAGTTGTGCTGCAGGGTTTTATTTGAGCAGAGGTCAATATTGTGGTTGTAACTGAGCAGGCCGACGCTGGGCGCTTGAGATCCACTGAGACTGTTGCAGCGGAAAGATTAATATAGATTTTCTTCTGAAGTATGATTACAATTCATAGTATGAACGGATGATCACAAGTTATTACAGGAGTTGAATTTAACTGTTTGGCAGCCATGCAAACATAATAAAGACCAATTGTTGCATTCTATTGTTACAATCAGCATTTTTCGAGCAGCATTTTACCCACCAATCAGCATGACCAATCAGCATTTTACCGACCAATCAGCATTTTACCCATCAGCAAATTAGCATTTACATGTACCCATGGACGAGTTATTTTCTTGCTGTTAAATTAAAAATGTCCTGATTGAATATCTTGCCTGTGTGAAGCCGATGTGATCTTTTATTTGCAGCAACTTCAACACTTTCTGGTCTGCTTGGGGGCAATAAGCCTACGTTGACTTTGGGAGCAACAACCACAACAGCTGCACCAACAACTTCGGGTTTTGGTTTTAGTGGTGCGGCACTGGGTGGTGGCTTAGGAACTACAACCTCTCTTGGTTTTGGAGCACCAACTCTTGGTGCAGGAACTACAACCTCTCTTGGTTTTGGAGCACCAACTCTTGGTGCAGGAACAACAACCTCACTTGGTTTTGGAGCAACAACTCTTGGTGCAGGAACAACAACATCGCTTGGATTGGGTGGTATGTTGTTTCGCCAGTTCTGACTTACTGACAGCTCTGTTAATTCTCAGATATATTGTCACTTTATTGTGACATGGTGACTAAATGAAGTGCACGCGCAGTTTTGTGTGTCATCTTTGGCAACTTCAGTCTTTGTGTTGTGACCTTCTAATATTTAATGCTCAATTTCGTAGTTGCATCGATTGATGTCCTGTTTGATGTCCACTTACTAGGTTTTGTGCTGTGTTTAGAAGTACTAAAATAAAAGAAAAATTTTTATTCCGGTTTAGGACTTCTGCCAGATATATTATGATTCACAAAACAGTCTTGGGGTATTACAGAAAACTTTTGCCCATATAATTGCAGCTAAATAGGTGACTGTTCACATGGTAAAAGCACAACAGAAAAATGTTAACAATGAATGAACATGGAGTCTGAGTTAAGAGTTGTTGGGTAGAAAATAAATTACAAACAATTCTGTTTTGGCGAGTGGTTGTATTGAAAAGGTGTTCTGTCAGGCCTGGTGCGATAATGTGTGCTCCTTAACAAAAGATCCCTTGAAGTTTACGACCATGCTTTTGAGAAATTTTTATACAGTTAACAACTGTTACCTGAACTCGGTTGTTTTCTGTTGTCTTTCAGGTGGTCTTATGCCAGGAACAGCAACCACATCAAGTATATTTGGAGCCACGACTGGTACTACTGTGAGCCAAGGTCTTGGTGGTGTTGATCTCAAGACAGCCAGTTCAGCATGTGGTGGTACTGGTAGTGGATCAAGCAAGACGTGGTGAGTTGAGTTTCATTATCTGAGGAATTGTTCCGTACCATTTTAAGTTAAAACAAAGACTTAGTAGAAATTTCCTATTTCTTTTCTTGACCTTAGAATTGTTCCTATGGAAAGTTGTTAAAATTTGTCTTTTTTCCTAGATTACATAAATAGATGCTTTCTTTTTTTATAGCAAAATTGACTTTATGTTCCTGCTAGGTAACAGGGTTCCCACTCTTCATGTGCTGTAACAAAACCTGGCATTTAAAAGAAGCTGGCATTTATTACTCAATTGTATTTACTCCTGGTGCTCACTGGAGACTGGTATTTCATCGGAACCCACAATTTAAAGACCTCTAGAGCGCTTAAAAAGAAGTTTTACAATTTACATACAGCTCTTGCATGAATAATATCTTTCACTAAAGAGAAATTAACTTGCAGAGAGGAGAATTGTTTCTGGCCACAATAAGTTTATGTCTGGGTGTAGCAAGAGGGTTTCTAAGTACTTATGGGATTATGGAGGTTGTTTCCAAGCATATACATGTAAATTGCGCATCCAAAGTTTGCATTGTATTTGTGACACATGCTTATAACACGCTAAATCACTTTGTTTTGATGATTGTAGCTTTCATTTTAATAACTCACTTTGGATTCATGCTAAGCCTTGAATTTATTTTAATCTTCGACCTTATGACCTGATTAATCCTAGTTTGCTTCTCACTTTGTGTAATCAAATTTGTTCTACATTTTAGTGATGGCAGGGCATTGAAAGAAAATCCGGTTGATCCTATCATTCTCAACAGCATTGAAGAATTCATGTGAGTTGTCCAGAATGTCTGCTATATTCTTCACATATATTCTTATGTTAACCTTGTGCTTACTTGCAAACTATCTAATCCCATGTAATCATATAAACTTCACTGCTCCAACAGTTTTAAAGTAAATTGTGCCATGATTAGATTTTTTTCCTAGCTTCATGCCAAGTGCTTTGTTAATTCTGTGTTGGCATTCAGGTCCAGGCTCATAACTTATCTGTTGTAAACTTGTACACAGTAGCTCTTCTTCCCATTCGTCTAACCACTAGAATTTGAACTGGCCTATTTATGTGATTTTTGGTATTTCTTGTTCCATTACTTAATCAAACACATGTACAAAGCAAGAGGATTTGCAGCTAAAATGATATCAGTGCTTCATTTCGTGAAGAAGAAAATGAAGAGCAGTCACTTAGGGGTCGTCCATTTATTATGTCGACAAATTTTAGGCAGTTTTGACCCCTCCCCCCTTGTCAACAACTATCAAACATTGACGGACCCCTAAAATATTATGTCAACAATCCCAGAACCCCCCCTACAAAAAAAAAAACACAATGGCTCAATACATGTAGAATCATTTTTTCAAATTGTTTTACACTAAGAAATGCAATCTCGAATTTCAAAATATATGAATTTAGTTTATTACCAGCTTTTTAGTAGTATTAAATCTTAAGCACTTTATACATTTTTAGCCTTACTTAATGTTTTCGCTACCATTTTGATGGATCTGTGTTGATTCATTGGAAAAAAATTTGTTGACGTCAACTTTTACCGAACCCCCTCCCCCCTTGTCAACAACTGTCAAACTTTTCCAAACCCCCTCCCCCCCCTATTTTGTTGACATAATGTAAAAGTACGGAAAGCAATTAGCTTGATGCAGCAATGATGCGGGACATTGTTTTTTGGTTAGAAATTGATTATTTGAAAATTCCACAAACCATGTTATGTGAAAAAAACTGAATATTTTGTGGAAGACAGTAGGTTGCTGTTTGACTAGATCATCGTGGATTTGCTTTGAGAAGGTCAAACTTTTGGACTAGCTTTAAAACCTGGCCATCCTCTCAATGGGAAAGATCATCACCTGGATTTTTCCTGTTTCTGGAGTATTGCCTTTCCATAACACTTTGCCAGCCATCTCTGTTCTAGGCTAAAATAGATTTTATTGGTTGAAATTCCTTTGTTAGATTGCCGTAAATCATAATTACAGCCAGTGGTTTTCATTTTTTTCTGTGCAGAAAGCATGTAAAGAATCAGAAAGGCATTCGAGAAAACATCAGTCGAATGTCATCGAAACCACTTTGTAAGGTGAAGGAGAATATGAAGACCCTGCAACAGCAGCTGATGCTCGTTTCAAATGGATTTCAGAAGAATTCAGCAGCCATTGCAAATCTCAAGAAAGAAGCCACTCAGGTTCTTATCAACTCAATTAAGAAACTGTTCATAGATGCAATCACTTGTGTGAACTTGTGCTCTTACTATGACTCGTCATTCCCTTCTGGTTCTTCCACTGGTACCTCTTGATGTGGACCGTAGCATCTGCGTATTTCCTTGGTGTCAATAGAAGATGTACCGTCCCTTAAGCTAGCCTTGAAGCAGCCAAGGGTATGATGTAGTGTTTGTGACTTCATTTTGTTAGCCTCTCATATGAGGTATGTGGCCAGTCATCTCCCTTGCCGTCTCATCTTCCCACCGACAGTGTACGGTCAGTGTACTCATTATAACTGAGTTGTTGATCAATAATTAAATTCAATTCAATTAAATATTCAGATTTAGGTGCTTAGCTGCTGTTTTCTAATTACTTTTCTCTTTGTTTGCTGTCCAGTATATTTCTTTTCTGTGAATTTTATCAATAGAGGGTGCTTGCTACCATTTAAATCGTTTCTCTGTAGGCTGCATTTCAGTTTTGGTATTGAACATTGTTGAACTAGCATTTGGAGCCTGTTTAAAGATAATAGGCTCTAGATTACAGGTGAGTATTTTAGCATTACCTGTAGATTGCAGATGGAAAACTGTTTTTACCATTATTCAACGAGGTCAGCTGATTGCCTTGCCTTCTCTAGTCATGCCTAAAACTAGAACTGTTCTTGGTGAACGAGCTTTTTCGATTGATGTACCTAGACTTTGGAATTCACTCCATGCCTCTGTCTTCTGGACTGATCTTCTGGATGTTGATCCAGTTAGAGCTTAGTTTTGGTATGCCATATTTGATGCTTTGTACATTAGACACAGGCACAATAGAAGTTATAAATTACAATATCTATGTCTTTCTTATGTAAAAGGAGCTGAAGTATGCTGAAATGGCTCACAGAACGAAGGATACTCCTCCCGGTCTTCAATATGAAAACACGGCTCCCACAGAGTAAGAACAACTTTCTGTATTTCAGAAGTTTACAACAAACTTTATATTTTTAGTACCTTACCCGTTTCTATGCGAATCAAGTTCAGTATTTTGCGTATCATATATAAAACTAGCAGATGCAGTTGAATAAATCTGTGTACTTCTAAAAACTACTCATAAACATTTAAGTACATTGCAATAATATTATTATATGATAAACTAGCAGTGGTGAAGTTTTGTAGTACTAATATATTTATTAGATATAAATCTGAAAAATACTTAATGGGAAGCATTGGTTCTGTAAAAACTTAATAATATTTTAATTCTTCTGTGGAAATTAAAACCGGTTTCAAACTGAATTTTAGGTCTTGAAATTAATGTCATCTGTTTAGATGTTTCAATAACTTTATTCATGTAGATGTTTTTTAATTGGTATTTTAATTGTAAGTACCTCCAACTATATTTTTTGTAGAAAGTTTTAGCCAAGGATTTGTTGTGTATCAAATACTGACATAGAATTTCTCTTCAGTTAAATTATTTTGACCTTGGATATGTTTTCAATTAAATTTGACTGCTTGTGTTTTAATTTAAATTTGACAGGTACTTCCATCGCTTAACGGAAGAGTTTGAGACGCATATGATGTTATATAGGCAACAGATCGTTGATACTGAAAATCATCTCATTTCTCTCAATCAAACTGCAATGCTTACTCCTCAAGGTAATTGCCTAAGGCTTATTGCATATTTCTGTTGATTTGCATAATTCAATCGTTACACTCCAATACCAAGTTAGCAACATGTTAGCAGTTTACATGTATGCTGTGTCTCGAACTCTCAATGTTGGTTTAATAATTGATCTGAAAGAATCGCAGTGTGTAATGTGAGGTTGACGGCATGGTAACCCATAAGGAAAGGTTGGCCAGGGTGTGCAGTTGCCATTGTCTTGTTTGAAATAACTCCGGAACCTTATGTTTGCTTATCGTAAAGGATTGATTATGTATCCTTAAGGCATTGGAAAATCGATCAATAATATTCGTTTATTAGAAATCATGCAGGTTGTCACACCGCAACCTGGAACATCAAACAGGTACTGAATAAAATAATGAGAAAGGATAGTGTTAATCGAACTGCTATTGTATATGAAATTTGAGATATTATGGATAACAGATTTAGACTATTACAATGTATACAGGGCTTTAGAAATGAAATTCTTATCATCCTTATTAGGTAGAAAAAGGAAAGCAAACACTCGTTTGTCTTGTTTTGTCAGCAGTAGTCATTGACTGTTGATTACTGGCACCCTGCGTTCTTATACAGAAAGACCCTGCTGATGATTGTTAAATTCTCTTTGTTTCTTTTGTTGCAGAGTTGTCACAGCTGTTTGCAAAGCTGAACGATGGTTTCATTGCACTTGCCGCCCAGTTGCAAGTTGTTCACGAAGCAGTCAGAGTAAGTGCTAAATATGTAGCAAATTATGTTCTTAGCTAAGCAGTTGAGGTTTAAGAAGCTCGGCTTAAGGTGGATAAAAAACATCTTAAGAGATACTACCTTTCTAGATCTCTCGAGTAACCGTGTTGACATCTTCAAATAGGTTCCTAAATAAATTTTGCATGCACACTCACACACATACAAGATGGTTTTTTGATTTGATATAAGATGGATACAGCCTGGTTTTCAAATTACACTGGAACCTTTAAAAAGTTTCATTGTAACATTAGCCTTATTCTGATATAACATGGTCAGGCATGGACCCCAAATTTATCTTTAGTAAATGAACTCATTATTATGCAAATTTGTTTATTATGCATTATTAGGGATTTCTCTAAGATGGATTTACAAGGGGTGCTGGTATCAGTATACCAGAAGATTAAGTTTTATTTGAATGAGTTTAAGATGGGTGTTTGTAAAATGAAAGCTGGATTTAATTTAGTCGTAAATTGGTATCATTTGGGTTGAAATAATATTCAGTGCTACAATGGGTTTGTGTTGGATAGAAGCCTATGTTATTTGTTTGTAAGATAGGGATCAGTTGGATTTGAGATTGCTATAAGGTTTAAGGTCGATGTAAACTGGCTACAAATGTTGTGTAGGTTGTCTGTATTGTGAGAAGTAATGCAAATTGCAACCATCTTACCAGTACGTACTGTGGGCATTCTGTAAATTACAGAATGTATTCTATTCTGTAAATTACAGAATGCCCACAATTAGTAAGTGTAAGATGGTTGCAATTTGCATTACTTCTCTGTTTCTTCTTTTTGTTCTGAATGAATTATTAATATTAGTAGCACTGTCAGTCAGTTGCCAGGTGAGGAGCTACTAGATACCTGACTGCACACCTGTCTGATTTTTGTTGTTGTTTGAATTTGATTTAATTATTTAAGATATTTCTATTGTAACTGGTTGCGGTCTGTCAACCTGTCAGATAATAAAACGAATATCTATCTATCTATCTATCTATATCCACATGTTTAAAAGCCAGTGAGAAATGGTGAATTCTGAGGCATTTGTTTAAAGTAAAAAAAAGAATTTTTGCATTGGAGAAACAGTGATAGTCAGTTGTATTCCTCGGGGGCAATCAATTGGATGGCACAAGAGCCCCTGTCAATTCTGCATTGTGGCAGAATAAACTTCTATGCCACCCTATACAGACTAGTAGGCACTAAAAGCTACTGTGAAAACAATACTTCTATTCATTAAGGATTAATTTAGCATGGGAGTTTTTGTGTGGTACATAAAAGCGCTATATCAGATGTGTAGGTACATATGTAAGAGAATTGATTAATTGGCATGTGTTGCTGTGTTTTAGAACCAGAAAGAACAGTATCTTGAGTATCGAAAGATGTATCATGGTGACGCTAAGGACATCTTTGCCAGACGTAAGAAGGTCCAGGATAGCATCATGAAGACTGTTCCATCAACCATAGGACCAACGCCATTTTCAGCAGCAGCTGGCATTGGTACCTTAGCTCAACCAACTCAGACTACCCTACCCCAGCAGACAACAGGTATGATTGCAATTTTCATCATACAACTTGTAACTAGTAAGATATTGAGCAACACAGTATGTAAGTAAGTATATCCTTTATTAAAACCAACTGCTAACCGTGCTTTGGTGTACAATCTTAGTTTACAAGTCAAGAGTATAGCATCCTAATTATAAAAGATTTGCATGCCAAACTATCAGCTTTAGATAAACCTCTATCGCGGGCACAAGGACGCAGAGAATGGATTACAGGTTTAGTTGGGGGCAGCGGGCTGTGCCAGACATGGCCAGGATCAGCCTGAATGGCCCTAAAGAGTCAGATATTGGCGCTCTGGCATAGTTCAAAGCGAATCTGGGAAGTTTATTGGTCGGGCCAAGCTATGCATCATTGTCTGCAGTCGGGCCCGTCCATGTCCAACAAGCCCCACCAGACTGGGCCGAATACAGCATACAGTAGTTTGTGGTTAACATGCACGAAGACTGTGTTACAAGTTGTAAGAGCAGATAGGTTGCATTCTAAGTATACAAGTAACAAAAGTATGATTTAGCTGAGGCTTAGGATGACCAGTTAGCAGAATTTCAAATGAAAAATCTGGTTAAATTTAAGATAACACCTTTAATGACTGATTTGTATATGGATGGATCCACAGTTTAACGGCAGCTTATGACAACATAGGCCGTTGCCGCCGACAAAGATTGTTTTCGGCATATTACAGCTCTAATTTGTATATTATTCCTTTAAATATTTAACTAACAATCTCAACATCGAGTCAAGCTTTACTCAATCAAGGTAACTTTGAATCTGTTTGCCTGCAGCTGGAACTGGTTCAAGTGGCTTTGGCTTTGGTGCAACGCAGACAGGATTCGGTCAAACAGCACAGGGTACTGGTTCCCTGTTTGGCACTACAGCAACTTCCGGCACAGGTCTGTCGGCCGTCCGTGTGTGAGCATGTATGTGCATGCATACATGTGTGTGTGGGAGAGTTGTGCCTGCTTCCTAGGCTAGCATCCAGTATAAGATCCTCTTTCTGGTCTCCAAATCCCAGCTAGGCAGTGCCTCGAAATACCTCTCAGACTATATGCGAAAGCCGTTATCTGCATCCTCTTTGTGCTCTTCAGATCAGCTTGATCTTTTTGGTCCTAGGACTAGGACTGCTCTGGCCCTACGCCAAGCGTTTGCTGTGGTGGGTCCCTCCATTTTGAATGACTGACCTTCCCCTCTCACTAAGGGCTGAACTAATGACTGGATTTCCTCATTGGTCTCTCATTCTTTGAAAGTGTTTCATTTTTCCTGGGACTTTTGTGCTGAGAGCACCTCTGAATATAGTTATTCTGCGAGAGGTGCTTTATTAATTATTAGATGCGATAGCGGTGAGAATAACTTGCTGTTGCCTGCATTTGGATCAGCATCCAGTGGCAAAACTTATTGATCAGAGTACTTAAGAGGAAACGCGTGGATTGAAATGCGAGCTTTTTCCATGGTGGGCCCAGTGGTCTGGAATGGGCTCCCCTTGCGCTGCATCTGCTCCCGGGGTCTCTTATTGAAGCATTTGTCATTAGACTGTACTCTTTGACCGTGCTGGAGTTGGGAGCACCTCGTGAGTGGCCCCAGGAAGGAGCGCTATATAAATTCATGAATGAATTAAGTTCTTCTGCTGTGAGATACAACAAACTTACAATCACTTTGAAAGTATAAAGGAGCTGCATGATGACACAACTGGCATTTCCAGGAAAGGATGGATTAATTAAGTGAAGGCAGCAAGTTGCAAATTCAGCTGTGCGGATTAAGTATTAGTATACCTAGCTAATGAGTTATTGCTAAATGTGTCCTTGAGTCCAATAGCTAGTAAAGTTTTTATACATCATATGTGGGATGAAGTTCGTATCGTGAATATGTGGTGCATTGACATTTTTACTTTATTAGACCGAATCTGACAGATGCCCTTAATCGTTGTTTGTCTATGGTTGATGTTTAGGCATGACGTTTGGTGGTACGGCAGCACCTGCTACTGGACTGTTTGGAAGCACTGGAACCAGTGCTTTTGGATCAACGGGACTAACAGGTGCACCGACTCTGAACTTCTCACCAGCCACTACAACGGCACAGGCACAGAAACCTTTCGGTAGCAAGCGTGGCAAAAATGCGTAGGAACAAGATACAAAACTGTACTTTTTGTTCAGTTTAGAAGTCATAGAAAACATAAATGCTGTGGATTAATTTGATCATGGAAAATCTTAACATGATTTTTCCAATTAAACAATTAAGGGGCAGGTACTTTATGAGTTAGGATTTCTCTTGCTTCGAAGTATGAGTAAATCTTGCAAGTTAGGATAAAGACTGATGCAAGGTACTCTAGATGTACAAGATCTATATTCGTTCTATTGAGAAAAAAATCTGACAAAAGCACAGAAATGCTAGCATGTGTGATGATGGATAATTAAAAGTAATTAGAAAATTTTGAAATAAACTAGTAAATATTTTTATATAAGGAGCTGGGTATAAATTGAGAGTTGTCTTTGGGTGGGAAGGTATGGTTGTGTGCTCTAGGTCTTAATTGGTGAAAGGAGAGTGGTCGGAGTGGAGGTAGGAGTTGGTGCTGGCTGTGTTGCTCTGATGTGGGCATGTCAAGGATAGCGAAAATTCATACATCTTATTTGCATGTAGGCATTGTAGGTGAACCAGTAAATGTTTTTAATGTATGTGGCAAAGTCTTGTAATTTCGAAGATAAATGAATAAATAATCAGGATAATGCTGAAACAGTTTTTCTGTTAGTAAAGTGTACGTGGACTGAGTCATCTTGTGAATCTTATGCTTTTTTGTGACAATAGTTGCTGGTTTGGTTTACTGTTGCCTTTGATAAACTGAGAACACCGTTATAGGCATTTTCATTAAGTCCGCTGCACTTTTACTTGAATTGACTGACTACTAGCGCATATACTGTATGTCCACAAAAAGTACTTTCAGGACATGTTACCATCCAATCCTGAAATGTTTGTAAAATTCACACACCGGAAAAGTCATTTTTAGGGATTGACAAAATCTGTGTTGGGCTACAAATATCTGTTTTGAAGATTGGCAAACATGCTCTAGAAAATAAGCAACATGTTTGTCTGGTTGCATAGCTTCTGTATGAGCAAGGGTGAGAGTATTCCACACTAATTATATTGAAAACTTTTGCAAGAGTATCAGCTTTCAGGAAGAGATGCCAACAATCTCAACATCACGATTTATTCCGCATTGTTTTTCAGTCGTTACCGAGATATGTTGATTCAATATGGTGTATCGGTTTCTTAATTGCGTCCTGGTTTCCTGTATAATTTTCTGGATATTAACTCATTGTCAATGCACATAACATAACAACAGAAATCGGACAACTAATGCAGCAAAATTAATCTTGGCATCGTGTAACTGGTTTTCTTTCGATTCGGGTTGTAATTAAAATGGCGGAGAACGATCTGCTTGCGTGTTATTGAATTGTGTCTTGCATCCGGTTAGGAATATTGGCATCCATATATATCTAATATTGGGAGATCCGTAAACGAATAAGACGGACTCGTCTTTCTGTCTGCAATTATTCGACAGTTGGAGATGTATTTCCGTCTGACGTTTCCCTGTCGGACCGTTGGCGTATTTGTGAGAAGCTTCATTTCGGAATTAGCGAGTTTAGCGGCAGAAGTGATGGATCGCGGAGAGGTGTGTGTGTTGTGCGCATTGTTTGCCTTGCGAAACGACAATCCGACCGGGAGAAATACATTGTCGTCTTGTCTATAATGAAAGTTGCGAGTGATCGATTGTCTCGCAATTGCCGAAGACGACAAGACGCCGGCTGCGATCCCGTACAGTATACGGCCGGGGGTAAATTGAACGGCAACCGCGTGGGCGCTGATTATACCCGCAGATTCTACATGCGATGTGGGTAACGCCGAGAGTGGATTATGATGTATACGGGCCCTGTTCCGATCGATAATGATCGTCTCGGTTGGTAAGCCGTGTAATAACGGGACCGTACGTACGATCGATGGGGGGAGGTTGTAGCGGATTTGGCTATATACGTTGGACCGACGCTGTATTGTAATATGTCACGTCGTATCCGCGCGTCAAATGATCAAGGGATCGGGTGTGTGCGTTGTGGCCGCGGGAGGGGGTGTGTCCGGATGAACTGGGCGGACGGAGATAGATTTCGGAGACGGACTTTGCTTTGCCGTGTGTCCTTTAAGTACTTCTGCCAACATTTCTTTTATCCGTATAGAAGTCAAACAGAGTTATGCGTCTGCACAAGAATGTTAGCGTCACACGCGTATACGGTAGCCTTATATACTCGCGTGTGTCTTCGCGATCGATCATCTGCTTCAGTGTGGGTCTTATCTTGTAATTATGCGTCGTGTATGTGGAGGTTGACCCTGCGTTTGGACGATTGATCTGCGCTCGCTCTAACATTTCACCTCAGCGTCCACGGTTAGAATCGCAGTGCCGCTGTCACGCGAACGAGGCAATTCAGTGGAAGGTCGTTCCTATCCGCTAAATAATAACAGATTAGCGTTTGTTGAGCAGTGTTTGCTTACTGTGAACTTTGTTAATGATCTTAAACATTAATTATTTAGACTATAGTGTAGAGAGCGTCTCTGATTAAGTTTCTTTAGGCCCTAAGTGGCGCACCTGTTCAGACAGTCATGTTTTTCGCGCTTTGACAGTTTTGAGGCGTTGGCAAACTGCACTTTATAAAAGTCCATATACAAGTGTATGCATGCATACCTACAAGGTCCTACATACATAGGGCCAATTATACTATTTTGTGTGTGTATACTTATGTATGTATATATATATATATATATATATATATATATATATATATATATATATATACATATACACTATTGTCATTTCAGTTAAAATCACAAGATGCCAGACGTCGAACTTGAATCAAAGGAACTGAAGTATGCAGTACGTAGCCAGGAAATAATTTGGGGGTTCCTTTGGACATGGTCGCAAAAGTAAAGGTTTTGGTATTAAGCATATAAAATAAAAGCATATAAAAATTTTCGGCAATTTTTTGAGGGGCGGGGAGTTTGAACCCGTAACCCACCCACCCCCTAAATACGTCCATGGATATATTATGTCTATTACTCTGATTCATATCAGGCCTGGTTACCTGCTCCGGTCGAACGACTCGACAGTGGATTATTATAGGCTACAGCTAATACAGCTACAAGTGTAGGCCTATACATGTAAACTAGATCTAATAATTAGTGAATACAACGGTTTTCCAACAATAGGAAGGGGTTTACTGTTGGTGGATTGCCGTTGTGGCTGTCCGGAAGTTGAGAGCTCTCAGTGTTAAAGATCTGGCCTATGATAGGTCTAGCCTGTATGGTAGGCATAGGTCATTATATTTGCTATTTCGCAGAGTGCGATTTGATTTTTAAGGCATGGGTAAAAGATAGCTAGCCTTTGGTTTATTTTTTACCAGATAACTATCTATGTCTCATGATGATGATGATGATCAGGAAATACTAGGTTGCAGCTTGCAACGGTTCAACCCAAGACTAAATTTAAAAATAATCTTCGTTTAATATTTTCAAACTGACAATTACGCAGGGTGATTACAAATCCGTATGAACGGATGACCACAAGTTATTACAGGAGTCAAATTTAGCCAGGGAACCTATGGCGCCAGAGGCGCCGATGCTCACACAAGATTTGGCTCTGTGGCGCCAAGGCAAGAGCATGCTCACACAACTTTTGGAAACATTAATAATACTATGAAAATAACAGAGTAAATTAATGGAACCTAACCAAAACGCCCTGGCATTAAGCAAGGGACAGCAAGCCTGCCAAGTCTTGTAGGATGATATATTGCGCGTATCATGGACACCTGTAGCCTTACTCTTTGGGCCTGAACGGTACAACAGATGTCTACATGTAGGCCTAAATGTGGTTGATGAAAGCAGGGGCACTCCTGATGTGACACGAGCAATTTATCATCCTACAAGACTGGACCGAGAGTGGCTGCAGACTGGACATCTGATTATTAAGACAGCTGTGATATATATTATATATATGTGATATATATGTGATATATATATATATATATATGTGTATATATACATATATCCATACATATATACATACATGCATACATATATATGCCTAATATTCAGTGTGTGGGCTCTCAAAGTGCGAGAAGAATTGAGGCTAGATCAGTTCTTCTAGAGACTCCATTCGAGTGTAGGCTACGTTGGATTACAAATAATTTTGAACAGGCCTAAATAAAATTGATAAAGAAAGAAAGTGCTGCAATGTCTAGCAGACCGCCTATTGAGTCGTTTAAACGGTCTTATCTGTCGTTTTCCAAGTCATCAGCAGGGAGATGTGATGGTAAGTACATCTAAACAAATGCACACTGCTTTAACTTTTGAGACTGCATGTCACATTTACAAACAATCCGCCACAGCCTAAATCTGTACATAAGAAAATTGTACATAGGCCCTATGGCATTATAGATTTTCTTCCACGAAAAAAATCCGTCTTGATGTACTTGTAATCACAGTCGTAATCTCGAGATTTCTTCATGCAGCGTCTACAAAAACCATAAGTCACTGGAATCAGCTTATTCACAGGCGCTCACTCAAAACTAGGGCCTATAATGATATTAGGCCTATAATATGATATATATATATATATATATATATATATATATATATATATAGACCTAATACAAATTCGATATCCACAGGGTATATAGGCAGGCAGACAGTCAGACGTCTATGCTTCTATATATATATCACACCAGGTCTAATCATAAACAAATTCGATATCCACAGGGTCAAGACCTAAAGGTGCCTGCCTGTCACAGGCAGGCAGACAGTCAGGCGTCTATGCTTCTATGGTGTTTAGTGGATGGTGTTTAGAATTGAAGTGCAAGTGAAGCAAGAAGAAGAGGATCTCGAGGAGTCAGGATAAGATTTGTGAAAGAGCAGCGTTTTCGGTTTTCAATGAGAGACCTGGGAGAGATAGCAAGACTGAAGGAGGTGACGTCTTAGTTAGTTAGTAGGAAATATCTTATATTTTTCGTAATTCTGGCGAGAGTTTATTCCAGAGAGCAGGGCCGTATTTACTGTGGTGAAGGCCCCAGTGCACCGCTGTGGTGGAGGCCCCTTAACCAGCCGCAGGCCAGGTGCGGATGTTGCCTGAAACTGCTGAAAGTCGGCAGTTATGGGCTGGCTCACTAGTCACGACTCGCGAAGCACAACGCGTCAACTCCAGCATATCCCAAAGCCAAGGATGTAGGCCTAATTGCAGCTAGGATAATATGTAGTTTTAGTGTTCAAAATTATTCGCCCATTGTAGCATTATTATTTTTCATCAATCCAACTTCTACTTTGACAAGAATCCTTTTAGTCAATCCAGCTTCTATTTAGGCAAGAATTCGTTTCATCAATCCAGCTTCTATATATTTAAACAACAATTATCCAACTTCTATTTAAGCAAGAATCTCTTTCTCAGTCTCACTTCAATTTAAGCCAAAATTATTCATCAATCCGACTTTTATTTAGCAAGAATTCTTTTCGTCAATCCAACTTGTATTCCACCAACGCTGAAACCCATATACAGTGGCGAATAACTTAGAACGCTGAAAAGATAGAACTAGTAGCTACGCTGCTTTATTTTAGTCTGGTGACGCAGTCAGATAAATTTCGAATACAAAACTTTCTACCAGTCATTGATCAGTTTGTTACTGCTTTGCAACATCGACTTGGTGCTTACGAGCTTATTTCGTCTCGGTTCGGTTGCCTACGCAAACTGCTTGTAGTTTCATCACAAGAACTAGGCTACTGGCAGCAGCATCGAATCTCGTTGAGGTTTATAAAGACGACCTTGATGCATGCCTAGGAAATGAGCCTTTGCAGTTTGTTGACTTTGTGGAAACATTCAAGGACGAAACGCTCAAGACGTCTCTCGAGAGCATTTCATGTATCAGCTGATACTCGAGAAACAAGTTCAGGGCTCATTTCCTAATGTGGAATTAGCACTCGGATCAGCATGTATCTGGTGCTGATGGTCAGTAACTGCAGTGCGGAACGTTCCCTCTCAAAAATGAAACTAATAAAGAACAGACTTCGCACATCAATGGGCAATGAGCGGTTGTCCCACCTGGCTCTAATGAGCATACAAGCTGACATTCTGCGTGAGATCAACTTTGAGGACCTGGTGACCGAATTTGCGAGGAAGAAAACACTCAAAGTTTCACTAATTTGACATAAATTCACGCCCGAGACAAACTACCTTCTAACCTACCGGTATTAACTGTTTCTTAGTTTTAAATATTTTAATTGTGTCTGTGCGCGCTGTGCACTATTGAAATATTTCATAATTATGAAACACAACGAAAAAATGCTTAAATTTGTGGTGGAGGCCCCTATGTGGTGGAGGCCCCTGTGCACTGGCACATAGTGCACATGCCTAAATCCAGGCCTGACAGTGACCGTACACTGTCGGTGGGAAGATGAGACGGCGAGAGAAAGGACTGGCCACCCGCCCTCATATGCCGAGGCTAAGAAAATGAAATCGCTAACGCTTCATACCCATGGCAGCCTCAGGGCTGGCTTAAGCGACTGCTCTTCTTCTTCTCTTCTATTTTCTTATTCTAGCATGAAACCACAACAACAGAAACTATCTCAAGGTCCGACAGACTTGGATCTAGCTAGGCTATTATGGCCATTGCTGCATTTTTCTGCCTTTCAGCCGATAATTCTTCAACAAGGTCAAGGAGTTCATAAGTGCTATTGCTAGAAGTTAAATGACATATTAAGTTAGGCCCTACTTTATTTTACATGCTTCGATTATTACTGGGGGGGGGGGGCGATAGATGAATGGTAACATCACTGGCGTGAAGAGCAGAACATTAAGTAGGAATTCAACGGGTTCGGTATACTCGCTAGTGTTGCTACCCTTCCAATGGTCGACTCAGCCTGTCATTTTTGAAAGTTGTCGTTGGTAAAGTGAGGAGCAGCAGGACGTGATGGGCGCCTTGCATGGCTGTCATACAGTTAAATTCGACTCATGTAATAACTTGTAGTCAATGTTCATTCAGTTTGAATTAATTAAAGAAGTATAATTATAATATTATTATTACTATTGGACGGCGCAATTGAAGGAGCACATACATACCTACCTACCTACTTACTTACTTACTAATAAATAAACTTCTCATTACGAATTCGTCATTTTGTATTGCAGGCTGCCTGTTCTGTTAGTAGTTAAGATTTATGTCTTCTGTCATTTGCGTTCTTGTGAATTGTTTCAAGATTTATGTCTTCTGTCATTTGCGTTCTTGTGAATTGTTTCCTTGTGAATTGAGGCCTACTACCTCCAGTATACAAGGGATTCTTTAATCTTGCCTCAGAGGTTCACTCCCACTTAACAAGAAACTCCGTAAATTATAGAAGTGTCTTTGCCCGCTCAAACACTCGTCAGTTCTCAATAAAATCTATTGGCGCCACTACCTGGAATAAAATTCCTCAAGAAATCAGAAAATCTCCCTCACTTACACTGTTTAAGATTAAGCTTCGCATTTATTTAGTTGAAGGTAATTATTAATGCTTTGATGTATTAATCTTTTATTTCCATGTGTTTAACTGCACTTCCCACTCATTCCTTTTACTTTCGATAGACAATTTTTTGACCTTTTTTTGTCATTTACCATATTTTTAGTTTTCCAAAAAAATTTCCCCCAATTACAAGTATCCCTCCCCCTTGTCAACAATTTAAATTAGTTAAGGTTAGTTAAGATTTTTATGTTAATCAAGTCAACAACTGTTGTACTAAGTAAAGCATCTTTCGGTCGCCACATATTCTGTTGAAATTATATAGAGGTGTCCCTACTTAGCGGGATCTTTGATCCCTTCAGGGCCTTCCCTTGTGGTATTCAACAATCCATACTTAAAAGTGCAATCTGATTTGTAATATTGTTGTTTATTGTTGTTTGGCTACAAATAAACGATTGATTGATTGATTGATTGAATTGCATAACAGTTACTGTAAACTGTACCGGTTGCGATGTGTCAACCGGATTGTTTCAATAAAGGAAGAATTATTTTGCGTTCTCATGGTAGGCCCAGAGCTATCTATTTAGAACTAAATATATAGATATCGATGGTAGATATCGATGGGTTTTCTGACGTTTTCGTAAGCGATGACGCCATCTTTGGGCCTTCTGTTTTACGTCATCTTTCGATAGACGTTGTCATGGGGACGTGCAACATTTCTCAATCGTTCGTGAAAGAACTTCGAAGACGGTCGATCAAAGCCAAAAATTTTAATAAATTTTATTAAATATCTTTGGTCTACGCTCTAAAATCTTTGAATCAACAAGAATTTCAAGACGGTCGACGTTTTACATCTTCGAAAGAGCAAGAAATCTTCTAATGAACAAGAATTTCAAGTCGGTCGACGTTTTAAGCAATCGCAGACAGCAAGAAAACAGCACAACGAACAGACTGTATGCGACCACACATGCGAAGATTCGAGTAAGAAATTTCTTTTTTTGCATTAATTAAGAAATAGATTATTCGTCGCTTCACTAAGTTGTTCGATGGTTCATTAATCAGCAAAACTAATGGGCAAATGACACCAGAACACGGTCCTGGGAAACCCGGGCCATGTTCTCCATAGGTTTCTCCCTCCAAAAAAGCCGTTGGCCTATTCCCTTCGACCCGGGTCACATGACCGTGTTTTACCTTTAGCACAGAATAGATAAAGCGTAGATTGTACAGAATACAGATTAACCAAGTGTTGTTATTGGTGGCAAAGGTGTAACAACTAATAAGGCAATTGGTAAATGTGAACAGCAGTTTCGAAATCTGTTCACTGAACGGCGATATTCAAGTTAAACGTGAATCGTGTTCAACTCAAGGCACGTGTTTTCTGTCTCTATGGTTTTTTTCTAGGTGTTACGCTTCTGTGTTGTAACAGATTTCCATGCATGTGATTTGTTCACTGAGACGTTATAGTTACAGTGTTTCTCATCTTACTTTAATTTTAGACCTACTCACACTTCACCTTCAAATTTTCTGTCGCCTTCGACATTCTGCCGAAACTTCGTCAGTGGTGGGTGATCTGTAATCTACGAACCCCGTCCGATAAGCAGTCAGTTCGTGTATTAATTGCATGCAACGTCTGGGAGTTTCCATTCATCTTTTGGCTCAGGACACGCAGAGGAAGGTAGGATATATGATCGTGTAATCAGCAAAGAAATGGCATACCTGACTGAGACTTCGATAGAGACTGTTTTTTGCTCTTCTGGCGTAGGGTTAGAATACACCTCTCTGAGGGCTGTTCTTAATAGATATGTCTAATATATATTATAGTTACTTCCTCAGCTATAATAAATTTACTGACCGTAAATTGTCAGTGGATTCGAAGATCAGACGGCGAGAGAAAGGAGTGACCACCGGAATTCGTATGCCCGCGAACATTGTCTCAGTGGTGGACAGTCGGCTTTTCATTTAGCTTGTGATGTCGTTTGTAATAAGGCTTGGCGTTGTAATTGTAAATGTGACTGAACATTTATATAGCGCCGCTAAGAGAGCGAATCATGAGGGACGTTCTTTGCGCTAGCCTATGTGATGAAAGATGTCATTAAGACCTACACTTTTACATAAGTTAAATAGCAGAACAATGCACAGTAAAGTAGAAGGTTCACCAGTGGCAATCCGAAGCGCACAAGTGGAATCAACCAACGGATTCTCATCAACAATACACTAGATTACACTATGTGTCGCATAATATAGCGCCTTTTGAGTCTACTACCTCACATGACTATTTAATTAGCTCGTCTAATTGTTTAAGTCCGTTTAAAGATAATTTGAAAGTGTTTGCTGAAGAGGATTAAATGCAACAGCACGTACAAACAGCGGAAGAGTGTTTCAAGAGGAAGATCCGAGACATGAGATGACAGTCAGCTCGAGTTGATAGACGGAAGCGTTGCACCTGCGTGGCATCACGAGCAGCTGAGCGCAACGATCGCTGACCTGCTTGACCTTACATATAATTATGTAGGCTATGTCAGGGCGTGCCGAGAAAGCCTTAATAGTGCACTAGTGCATCTATTGTATGTAGCTTAACCCATTTTATAATTGTAATTGTAATGTAATGAACTTTCCCCCAGAGCAGTCTACCAATGTCCATGATAATTGTCATCAATCCAGCTTCCACATACCAGAACATTTTTTTCATCAATCGCACTTCTGTTTAGGCAAGAATTATTGTCATCAATACAACTTGTATTTAACCAAGATTTGTTTCATCAATCCAACTGCTCTTTAGGCAAGAAGTTTTCGTCAATCTCACTTTTCTATTTACGCAAAAAACTTCATCAATCCAGCTTCTATTGAAGCAAAGACTTAGTTTAATCAAATCCTGCAGCTTCTATTTGCGGAAACAATTATTTTTCATCAATCCAACTTCTATTTAAACAAAGAATTATTTCAATCAACCCAACTTCTATTTAAACAAAGAATTATTTCAATCAACCCACCTTCTATTTTAACAAAGAATTAGTTTCGTCAATTCAACTTCTATTTAGGTCAATAATTATTTTCATCGATCCAGCTTCCATTTTAAATTGACAATATAAAATAACTCACCAACCTAAACTACGGTTTTACCCGATAAATTACCATAGACTGCAGTCAGAGCTTACAGCTAGCCTATCATCGAGACATCATAGTAAGTTTATTACATTGCTTGCACAATTATAACCTTTCGCGGTCTCTTTACAATGAATCGATCCATTTTTCCATATGATATGAATTTGATAATTTTACCTTTTATAGAAACAAAATTGATGACATCATCAAATTATGAAACCAAAAATGTGTAAGTAAGTTAGTGTGGAAACACCGTGGATGCCTCTATCAACATTGCCGCCATTGCGATGTTAAGTATGCATGAATAGCCTAGACGATAGACAGCCAAACGCTTTCATGTCAAAAAATATATTTAATTGCAGGACCAAAAAGTGGTGGTGACTATCACCACCACTTTTAAAAGTGGTGGTGACCAGACACCACCGTCACAATAGAAAGTTACGCCTATGATTGTATGTAGCTTAACCCAGGTTAAGGTTTTATAATTGTAATTGTAATTGTAATCGAACATTTATATAGCGCCGCTCAAAAATCAGCAGCGCTCTCGACCTGCGTCAGTGCCTGCATCAGGAAACAAGAAAGGCATAAGAATCATACGAAATGCTCTCATGTGTCTACGGAACTGGGAAGGAGAGAGGGCTAGTAACTCAAGGCGAAGAGACTGAGGAAGAGACAAGCTGTAATAAATATCGCTAGGTGACGGTAACGTAAAGTGTCCATTTATATTGCATGAATATTAAAAAATCAAGCAACGTCCTTGCGACAAAAGGAAACCAAACAAGGCTCCATCGCAGGGGAGTCTTGTACTTTATTCTTTTCTGTAATGATACTGCAATCTGTCATAACGTGTAATAATATTAATCTTCGTGGGTTTCCTGTGTTTCTTTAGGTACCGGTGAGGCGACGGAGGCGAGCTGGGATGGGTGTGATGAGATTGAGGCGAGAAGGGATGGGTGTGACGAGATTGAGGCGAGAAGGGATGGGTGTGACGAGATTGAGGCGAGATTGTGATGGGTGTGGTGGGTGCCCTAGGCTCTGTCGTGTGTTTTGTTATGTATTAGGGGTTTATTTGTTGTAGTCCTGGCGGGCCGCTGGCGTGGTGTTAAAACCCGTAAGCTCATTATGGCAGGAGGGGGCCACTGGCGTGGCATTAAATCCCGCAAGCCCCGTATTATTACTTTTGAATTTGTTTTTTATTTTCTTAATTTTGTATTGTCTTGTCGATGAGCCTAGGGATGAGAATGAGGATGAGAGGGAAGAGGGTAGGAGAAGAAAGAAGGGGCAGAGGGATGAGAATGAGGATGAGAGGGACTGGGTTAGAAGGAAGAAGGGGCAGAGGAATGAGGTTGAGGATGACAGGGACTAGGTTAGGAAAAAGAAGAGGCAGAGGTTGAATCAAGGCAGGGCAACTACAGTAGAGTCCGAAAGAAATTCTACTTAAAGACGATAAAGATCACCCGAAGGTACAG
>JACEVL010000024.1:786046-821046 GCA_020284085.1 Aporrectodea caliginosa | reverse complement strand
CCCATGCAGTGCGCAAGGCCACGAGAAAAAAATTGGTTTTGAGAAAAGCAAAGGAGGAGGAGGGTGTTACCAGCTAGAATTTGAGAGCGAGTAGGCTAGATGGAGACAGCGCATTCCAAAAGGAGGGGCGAACTGAGGCGGAGGACCGGCACTGAGCCATAGCCATGTAGACTACATACACAAATACACTCATGTGCATATATACTCAGATACTCTGCATAGTCACACACACACTCATGCAAACAAACAATAAGAGGTTTGTGAGGTACAAAAATGCGCTATATATAAGACGTTTTGATGTATGCATACATACATGTACACTGTACAGTACATACAATTACATTACATACACGCATAGCGGCATACATAATATTATAGTTGAGCTAGACAGTCTTGAGCGCTCACCCTGTGACGCACAGTTTGCGGATCGCGCCTCCCCTGGGTTGGTTAATTTGTTGGGACCTTGCAATGAGCAAGTCCTTCATGCACAAGTTCTCGGCGTCATACATTGGTGTTAATTTTCTATATCCAAACCAACCAAGGTAGCTTCTTCGTATTCTTTGTTTTAGTTCCATAAACTGTATTCTAACATTTCTTCATGAGTCATAGGGAAGTGGTCTGAGACAGGTTTAGATCCTTTAATATGGGAAGCTAGGATACATGTCCACAATATTGTGACACTCGCGGTTATGTCCCCCAAATTTATAATTTAAAAAAATTTCGTAATGGCAAATTCGCAGCTGAAAAACCAAACGATGGATACAGTTAGTCTATAGTATTGGCGGTGTCAATACAATAAAATATACACAATAATATACATTATAAGACAATACAATACAATGTCGGCCTACACACTATACATTTTTTATGAGACAGAACAACACAATGTACACGCTAGACATTAAAAAGCAATACAACTCCGCATTCCGGTGCGCTGTACAAACAGTAGGCCTACATTCACTTTTAGGGACCAATAGCGCAAAATTCGTCTGAGGATATAATATAGGCCTAGAAAACAAAATATAGAAAACTGAAAAAGAAAACCAAGAAATAACTCAGAACGACGCAAAACGACTGTCAAATATTAAGCTTATATCTTAATTATAACGACAGACATTATAATATAATCTTAATAGAGGTCGGGTAAATGTCTAAATGAAGATAGGCCTAATGGCCATAGTGTTGTATAAATTCAGCCTATTTCTGGAATCCGTCATCAATTCGTCCACGTTAAGATCCTAAATGCGTCCTAGACACTGTATATAGTGTCCGGAGCAATCAGACAATATTACTCTTCTTATGGTGTGTTCTTTCTGTCCATTCTTCCAGAGTAGTGTTGGCCTCTGCGTTTCGTTCTTTTTATCGGCGTTCGCACTTTCCCTTGCAGCGCATAATTTGAAGGATTTGGAAGTCGTTCAAGGCGTTTCTTTCAATGTCGGCGATTGCTTCTCCTCGTAATCTTCTCCAGCGTCGTCTAATGCACAGCACTTCCGTGGAGTTTCTCTCCTTCTATATGCCTCGGTCTCTGTCTCTCTTGCTGTCTTCTCAGATGTCTCTATGGCTCTTTCGTTTGCCCCTCTCTGTGTGTGTATAGGCCTACGTGTTACTGGACGCCGAGTTTTAATGCTGCCTCACATTATTCTGTTATTCTCCCGCTGCAACTTCTTTGTTACTGGTCATATATTTGTCTGTCATTGTAGGCTATAAAACTGTATATCCATATATGTGTGCAGCTGTCTGCTTGTGTGCCTGTGTGTCAGTCGTCCTATGTTTACCCATGGCTCAGTGTGTCCGTATCCGCCCTATATCTTTCTGTGTTGGCCTTGTGTGAAGCTGGCTGTCTGCCTGACTGTCCTTGCTCTTCATATGCATGTATACTTGCTTGTCTGAGTGCCTGTCGTTCTTTGTCTCTCCCTATATATATATGTCAATGACTGTCCCTCCCTCTCTGGTTCTTTCGGATCTTGGGCCATAATGCTTGACGACGGCGAGAATGGTTTAGGCGTGAAGTCATCGAGCGCCGCCTCCGTCACCATTGTCGTATTAGAAGCGTGACTGTTATGAATGGTCGGTCGCCTGTTTCGTTGGTCGTCGGTGGTCACAGTCGTTAATCAAGGTTTTATCCCTAGAGATATAAATGCATTTAGGGTCATCGCACAATTCATCGCGTCGACACTCTTGTTACAGCAATGTCGTCGGCTCACCAAACGACGCTATATCGTTCGACAAAAGATGCGAAGTCATTGGGCAGAAGACACTGCGTCGACAAGAGCAGAACCATCGATACCCAGAGTTCAATTGTTCGGGAAACGCCGAGCGGTGATTGGGCGAAATTTATGGACGCCATCTTTGTTCCATCTGTTGGTTATGGCGTTCAACCATTATAGTCGCATATACATATATATACACACACATAGGCCTACTTGCATGTATGAGTGTATGGATGTATTGTGTATGTAAATATTTAAGTATGTAACTATGTATACAGGGCCGTAGCAAGCTTTAATTTCGCCCTGTGCCAAGCGTAAAGCAGCGCCCTCACTCACTTAAAGATCAAGTTAACCAAGAGGCCTAACGATCAAATTTGTTACATCGAATATAATATAAAACTTTGTCTCTAAAGGAAAATATAAACGGAGTTTCTTTGTTTCTAATAACATTTCATTTTAGTCACTTCAGATTTATTTCGATAAAAGTAATTTTTTTATTAAACTAAATTTATTAAGACTTAGTCTAAATACTTAGGCCTACTATTGCTACTTTACATAATTCAGTTTAAAAGTAAATATTTCTGTTGAAAGCTGACAACAGACGTAAATAGTGCAACTTATGAAAACATACATGTTTGGATGGATTTATGATAGATATTTCACATTTCAAGATAAAGAAATTAGTGTAATAACTAAAATTTATCATTCCGCCTCAAAATTTGCGCCCCCTCTTGAATTGCTCTCTGTGCAACAGCACCGCTGGAAAACGCCTCGCTTGCGCACGGCCCTGTATGTATATAAAATAATGGAGGTTGACTTCTGTGACCTACTGCTTTAGTAGCTAGCCCGCAACACACTCTTCTGTAGGCCTATATATAAACGCTGGTATTAAAAATATAAAACGTCGTGAAGAGTGATGATAACTATTCGTTCGAAAATATCGTCGTGGTGTGCATTGATCTGCGAGTCTTCTTTAAAATAAAACGTCATGAACTGCTGATGGTCGAGTTGGAGCTTTACTGCTGCTACCCAAATTAAAAGTAGGCCAACAGCCTGCCATTTTAGGTCACTGGGTACAGACCGTGCAAATCCGAGATATCAATATCTGAAATAATCACGATAACGATCCGTCAACCTCTTAGACAAAGAATCGTGAATGCCTTCCCAATTTAAGCAACTATGCAGGCGACTAATAACTTGTACTTTCATCGCGTGGAGGGAATTATTTTTCAAATTAGTCTCGTTTTCATAGGAATCGAGATACAGCAGAACATCAGTCGCATTTCCAGGTGCATACGGTCTCCGTGCACTCAGTTTGTCGATTAATTTAAACAATATTATCATGCATCATTTGCACTTTGAAAAGTCGTGGCTTCTAGGCCTGTATATAAAAGCCTTTGCTTCTTCCTAAATGCATTGCGTGCCTATATATCTATTTCTTTTCCAATTATACTCGGGCGTTCTTGTCGAGCGCCTTTCCTGTTATGAAAGCCATTAATACAAAGTCGAAAAATAATAAAGGTCGCAATATAGAATAATATTCGTTTATTTGAAAAAGAGACAAATGGGCGTTGCACTTGCACACAGTGGCGTCACTGGGGTTGGTGTCACCCAGTGCGGTAATTCATGGTGTCACGCCATGGACCTCCTCCCTTACCAAACTTGTTGTGTATAGTTCGAAGATTGTCCGCCTCTGACTTCAACTTCAAGCGATAACTTTAGCTTCTCGCCAATACGGCATAATAATTCGTCGTGTTATTAAACTATACTGATCACACTCTACTGTAAAATTCTACCGATATTTTGCTTGACAAGTCAATGGTTGGGATTGTCCAACATAAAATGTATTATAAAGGAATGCACCCATTTGGTTTATTTGTTCATTTTATTTGCTACACCCATTACGCGCACAAGGTCTGTAGATATTGGTATTATTTGTTTACCGGAGGTAAATACATGAAGCAGCCCAGCATCGGCTTCAGCCACGAACTTCTCAATGTTCGGGAATTTTATTAGTAGCCTATAACCATAACCGTTCGTTTATTGTTTCCAGTACAACCAGCAGATGATAATTAACACAATAAACAGTAATGGTATTACAATGCAGGAAGACCCAGAAACAGTATAGTTCGAAGATTGGCTCTGATTATCCATTAGGCCTATTATTATTATTATTATTATTATTATTATTATTATTATTATTATTATTATTATTATTATTATTATTATTATTATTATTATTATTTGTTTACCTGAGGTTTTTATTATTATTAACCATAACCATTCGTTTATTATTATTATTATTATTATTATTATTATTATTATTAATATTATTAATATTATTATTATTATTGTTATGTTATTATTATTGTTATTATTATTATTATTATTATTATTATTATTATTATAATTATTATTATTATTATTATTATTATTATTATTAACATTATTATTATTATTATTATTATTATTATTATTATTATTATTATTATTATTACTTTTTATTATTTTACTATTATTATTATTATTGTATGGGCCAACACGTACCGTAGGCATACATTGTGTTGCTATACGGTTTGTTGTAACTTCTGCTCGACTGTTGTTCTGTTTAATATCAAAGCCCGACACAAAGTCTCTGTGGTCGGCTGCGTTCTTCATCGCTTAAGTCATAACCAGAGAAGATGATGTCGTTCTGAAAACGCATCTCAGATTTATGACGTCTCGCAGGGAAAACGGCTAAAGCACGGCTTCCATGTTGTCTGTCTGCTCCTCATTGTTCCTCCGTGTCTTTCTCCCTTCCTCCCTGCCTTTCTATGTCTCTCTGCCTTCCTGGGTGTCTCTCTGTCTGTCCGTTTGATTTCCGGATTGGCAGAACGGCTTAGCCTGTCTATCTGATTGTATATCCGTGTATGTATGTCTGTTTGAACGTGTCCCTATGGACTCGTTGTAATCGACCACCATACAGCCCCAGCTCGATTGTATACGTCACGTGTATGTATAGGATTGATGGATGAGCAGACGATAAATCCGATGTATAAATGACATGGTCCGCTAACTATGATCGCTGCATGATCGGGATCCAATTCTTCGTCGTTGCTTTTAGCCGCGGGAGGGAAAAAACCACGTCCACACAATTCATGGCTTCTGTTCGTTCTACTTATGAACCGCATAATAGCCAAGTTACTCCCTTATATATTCATCACTATAATCTGGGTTCAGCCGCCATCAAAGCCGAGACTATCAATGCAGATTACATATTGCTGTGATCTCTGCATCTGCAAAGAGAGACACATTGTATTCACTATAGCCTGGATGATTCTTGGTAAAAACATTATTGTGAACGAAGCGTAAGAAAATTGATCAGGCCTACAAAAGTTAAATGAAAATGAACTGAAATACATCAAAAACTGTAAAGACGTACTTTGGCAGTGCCAGTCCCAAGCCTGCAGGGTGAAGGAGGGGCGACGCTAATGACCATTGTTATCACACAGTGTCGTTAAACTGAAACTACTAGGCCTACTAGGTCAACGAGACAACGACCTTTGGCTATAAGATGTCTTTAAACATTGGAATGCATAGGCCTACGTATAATAATAATAATTTCCCGCGAGACGTCAGACTTTAACGTAGCATACGCATCAAGACGATTCACAATAATGTTGCTCACGTTGTTATTCAACTGATTTTCTAAACAAGTTGATTTTTAAAAACAGCTAAAAATGTTTGATGCTTGAAAGTTTTTTAATGGGTTGCAGTGTGCCAACCCAGTGATTTATCAGTAAACGAATATTATTATTATCACAGAGCCTAATGAAACAATGCTTTGGCCTGAATGCAATCAGAGACTGTTCCATGAGGAGCAGGATTGGGTTGAAGTATGGAACTTCGTATACATTCCATGAGACCACGCATGATGAGCGCACAGTATTTGGATAGTGGTGGACAGTATAGGGCTACATGTAGTAGCCTGGACGTCAGTCTGAGAAGTTTGGAGGAGTCTATTATGGACGTCCGCGTACGTCCTTCGCTGATCACAAGGATTAATTTATGAAGCTCCAGTAATGACGACTGTACTTTTCCATGTCGTCAGTTGTCGCTGATGACTTGTCTTCGCCGACATATCCCTGCTCATCTTCATGACAGTCTCCGCTCGTCATCTTTCCTTCATCCACATTCTCCTCCTCTTATTCCGAATCTTCCTTCTCCCTCCTCCATTCACTTTCATTCTGCTCCTTCTTCTCGGCTTCATCCCTCTCTTTCTAGTTCTTCCACTTATCTCCCTTTTTTCGTCCTCCATGTTCTCTTCCTCTTCCTCCTCCTCTTTCTTACCCGCGTTAATTCAATCGTTCATTATTGCGAATCTCTGTGGCTAACGCGAGTCGACCAAATGTGTCTGTAAATTGGCTGTTTATGACAATCATTGGGCAATAATTGGCGCTGGCTGCCTGGCATCACTGTCGAACAGATAAGAACCATTTCTGCAGAGATTAACCACATTTCGAACTAAATCAAAATTACGACGTACAATAGAGCAACATGGAATTATTCTCCCTTTAGTGGACTCTGGCAACCGGATCTTCTTCTTCTTCTTACGGTCTTTCTGGACAACGTACCCTCTGACTTGACGCAGCGCTCGTAAATAGGTGGTATCCTGCTCTTAGCTTAAGAATTAGGGTTTAAGATTACGCTAACAACATAACCTTTGACGTCTTTTTGTTTCCCTCCGTACACTCCATTTGTTCGTTCAAATTCATCGTTCATCCAGTACGCCTAACCTGTTATGAGATGTTCTTCTTAGACTGCGCTCTACATAAAGCTCAGATTCATCGTTCAGGTTAATTACTAACTAAGTGACTACGCGTTCACTCTTTCTTTCGTTCGTTCCATTCATTTTGGTAGAGCCAGTGCAGTTTCTTCCAGGTCCCCCTTATAGAGACCACTGAATAGCCATATTATACGTTATATGCCGAAGAAAATTGGACCACACGCAAAGGGAATCGAAATTCGATACGAGACTTTGAATAACTCTATCAGTTTTCACGGCTTTCAGCGCTGCTTTAAATATATTCCACCCCTTTAACCTCTTATTCAGTCATACTAAAATACATACATACTTACATGCATGCATACAGAATACATAGATTTACATTTACAAAAAGGAAGACTACGCTACCACGCCTTCCTCTAATTCATTTCCAGCCCGCCAACTGGTAACTTCTTTCGAATTCCTCGAATTCCCTTCTAAATCTAACCCCCATCATTGCCATACCGCCTGGCCTTATACCGTGATTACCGTCTATGTAACACGATAATAAAGCTCAACAGGTAAAAACATTGTACTCAAAGCATTTAGTGTGAAGGCCAAACACCCAAATCCACAACGAACCCCACCCTGATTCTAACTCTCAAACGACAATACGCCAACCTTTCCACACCGGAACTGGAGTCTTAATTCCACGTATACCAGACCCCACCGACTCCGAATGGCAGAACCGACTCTTCACCGCATGAACACAATGTATCAGCCACCATTCCATGCAGTGCAATCCAACAGAGTAGGAGCATTAACTGTGTAGGGATTCTTGGAAGGAGGTCATGACAACTGACCGTGATTAAACGTTCGTTCTGGTGATGGTGATTAAAGTGACAGGCTGGCAAGGCTCAGCTCACTTCTGAACATCCCGTGAAACGCTGCCGTCAGTTCCACGCTCCGACATCGATTCGACGTTCCTCGTAAATCACGTCTCGACGCATTTCTGTCCAGCTGAGCTGGTAATCTGTGAATTTCACTCCAGAAATTTAACATTTCGTTGCTTCTTTGTCGCATTGTGTCAGTCAAATCCTATCCACTTCACTTATCATTCACTCATTCATGCATTCATTTATTCATTTGTTCATTTGTTCATTCATTCACTCATTCATTCTCTCATTCTTTCATTCATTCTAAGAATTTATATAACTCCCCTTCAAGAGACCTACCTCTCTGCGCTAGCCGATCATGATGTTAAGCGTCATTACGAACGAAAATATTACACCAGTTAGCAAAACAGTGCACAGTAAGGTAGAAGAGTCACCATTGGCAGGCCCACGCACACACGTGGAATCAACCAACGGATTCCCGTCGAAAGCTGACAGATGGCATGGATGTTTAGAGTCTCTGAGCCAAGTTGCGTCCTTCCTTCTGCCTTCGTTCTTTCTTTCCATCCCTCATTCCTTCCTTCCTTCCTAAATCCTTTTTTCATTCTTTTATTTCATACATTCGTTCCTCATTTCTGCCTTCCTTTATGCATTTCGTCATTCATTCCTTCCCGCTTTGTTTTATTGCTTCTTTCTATCCCTTATTTCTTCCACACATCCTAAATAGTTACTTGTTTGCCTGATTTTAATTGTTTACCAACACACGTCGTCTTTCTCTGAATAATTAATTATTTCTTTAACTCGTTCTTTCTTTAATTACACCAGTCGTTCATCACTTTCTTGCTGTTTGTCAGCTGTACCTCTTATTTCCCCACCTATCCGTACTTCCTACTCAGCCTCCCTGCTACCGTTTCATCCACACTGTTGCATTCGTTCTCTCCGTCGTCCGTCTGTCTGTCTGTCTGTCTGTCTGTCTGTCTCAGTCTGTCCATCGGTCTGTCTGTCTGTGTCTGTCTGTCTGTCTGTCTGTCTATTATCGTCTGTCTCATCTGTCCATCGGTTTCGTTGTCTGTGTTTGTCACCGAGTGTTCTCGGTATTATCGTCGAGAGTCGGCATCTGGCGATTGGTCTCAAAGGTATAACTATCGGCCGTCGACGCCTCCTTCCTTCCTTCCTTCCTCCATCCTTCCTTCCGTATCTTCTTCTTCTCTGTTGACGTCATCGTTCGTCGTCCGTCGATGGCTCTTCGTAATAAACACTCGCTGCAAACACAAGCACTACAGGCGCTGTTTGTTTCCAGATCCTCTATCACGCGCCGATGTATCTGCCTACATTTAAACGTGTATATGTGTATATGCATGTATGTATGTGTGTGTGTGTGTGTAGATATATATGTAAGTGTGTGCGTGTGTGTATATATATAATTATGTGTGTATGTTTGTGCGTGTGTTTGTAGGCACATGTATGTGTATAGATTCATATGTGTATTTGTATAAATATATATATGTGTGTGTGTATATATGTAGACTATTATGTAGTTTATATGCTTTGATGTATATATATATATATATATATATATATATATATGTAGCTAGCTGTATGAATGTGTGTGCATTTGGTATGTATAAGTTAATGTATGTATGTATGTATAAAAGCATAAGTGTATGCATGTATGTGTGTGTGGGTATATAGGATATATGGATGAAATTGTACATTGTCGTTGTATTTCCTTATTTATTTTGTTGCCTCGTGGTCTCCATTTATTCGACGATAGCACTATTACAGAGTAGAAAGGGTGCTATATAAATGTAAGACAGCAGAGATACATAATGGCGGATTCTAAGAATAGTCTGCCTTACATTTCTATAGCGCCATTTTATACTCCGTCATAGAACGTCGGTCTGTTATTAGTTCTCTGATAATTCGTGAGCTATATAAGTAGATGGACCTCTGATGGACTTACTGATTTACCGCTTCCTTATTTGGTTAATTTTTGATTCCATGATAGCTTGCTTGCTTCAATAAATGAATGATTGAATGATTGATCGACAGATTGATTACATAACATAACATAACAAGGGTTTTAAGTGGTTCAGAAGACGTTTAGTTTGTGTTAGAACCACTGTAATTAACCTGGAACATGGTTAATAGCCCAATTTTCCTAGCTTCTTCTTAAAAGCTGTGATAGTGTCCACTGAGACAGTACTATCATCCAAACTATTCCACAAATCTACAACTCTTGCACTGAAGCATTTCTGCCCTAATGTCCCTTTTGGTTTCTTAAATAATTTATACCTATGTCCCCGAGTTGCCTTGTTTGGTGCTAATTCAAAAACTTCTCCTTCTGCACTGCCTCCTTTCCAGTAATAATCTTGTAGGCTTCAATTAGGTCTCCTCTGCTCCTCCTTCTCTGCAATGTTGTTAGTCCACCTTTTCAACCTTTCTTCATATCCCAAATCCTTGTAGCCCCGAATCATTTTTGTAGCTCTTCTTTGCACCTTCTCCAGCTTTTCCATGTCCTGTTTCAGGTAAGGACTCCACACCTGGATGCAGTATTCCAACTGTGGCCTAACCAGTGATTTGTATAGCCTCAATATTGTATCCTTATCTCGGGTGACTATTGTCCTTCTTATCATGCCTAAAGTAGAGTTAGCCTTTTTTGATGCTTCAGCACATTGCCTTGTAGTATCTCCGCTTTTTCTTTCCCACTGCTCTACATAGTTTGTTTTGGAACTTCGACGCTACAACCGTCAGCTAAGCCCATACTTTATGCAGCGCCTAATTAGCATGCCTGCTCCTCATCGACTGCGGATAAACACCCAGAGATGCATACGTCGGTTCCTATCCTTACCTATTCTCCGTTGTACGCTCCACCTAGCGTTTAATTTCGCCGTAGCAGCTCCATTCATCCTTACAGATAGTGCCACAGACCTTCACTCGATAATGTGGCTCGTATCCACACAACAGTATCTGATCTTGGAGCACGGTCACTGCAAGGGCGCCGCATATAGCAACAAAACGGGCACTTACCCAACTGAACACCCCGTAGCGTCGATCCTTACAGATAGTGTCTCAGACTGTCAAGCGATAATGTGGCGCTGTTAGCCTCCGTATTCACACAACAGTATCTGATCTTGGAGCACGGTCACTGCAAGGGCGCCGCATATAGCAACAAAACGGGCACTTACCCAACTGAACACCCCGTAGCGTCGATCCTTACAGATAGTGTCTCAGACTGTCAAGCGATTGAATGTGGCGCTGTTAGCCTCCGTATTCACACAACAGTATCTGATCTTGGAGCACGGTCACTGTCATGGGCGCCGAATTTAGCAACAAGTTGGGGCCAGGGGCGCAACCAGAAAAAATCGGTGGGTTTCCTTAACTTTCGGGTGGGGGTTCCATTGGAAATGGTCGCAAAGTTAAGTGGTTTTTGTATTTCGCATATAAAATCACATAAAAAAGTCGGCAATTTATTTCGGAGGGGTTTTGAACCCGTAAACCGCCTAAATACGCCCATGGATGGGGTACTTACAATTCCCAACTGAACATCCCTCTCCGTTCATTAGTCCGTCATGATCTCTTGGTGCCTCGGACTCGGACTGCTACTGCCCAATACCGCGCTTATGGGTCTGTTGGTCCTTTGCTCTGGAAAGACTTTCCCTCTACGACTCGCTCTATGATCTTAACTGGTGGTACTTCTGTCTCTGCCCGCACTCTTAAGACTTTTCTTTTCTCTCGAAGCTTTTTGCACTGGGAGCGCCTCTGATTAGGTCGTACTGTGAGAGGCAATTTAGAAATCCGTAAATACAATACAATACAATCATAGGCCCATATCAACTCTGGACGAAGTATACCGGTCACATACTTATGCCCCCGTGTTTTAATTTCCGGATTTGTGGCAATCAGACAGTTAGAGCGTTAATCCGACAGCTGTCTAGATGTAAGCCACCGACGATGTTCTTAATTGCGAGACAATTTATGCTTGTGGCCTGCGTCGTCGCCTGGACTTTCGTTGTCGACGTGTTTTGTAGGTGGCGCCAGAGTCGACGAATTGATTGGATCGGATGAACAACGGGCGACTACAGTTGTTGTCATTTGGACGGAGGAGGAGGATGCGATGGATGGGATGGGATGCGGGGCAGTCACGGTCGGACGGGCGATCCGAGGATGCTCCTGCTGCTCGTGGTGCTTGTACGGCGGGTGATGGTCGAAATTAATTCGGCCTCTCGTTGATAATTCATTGAATGGCTACAGAGGAGGATGGTGGTAAGTGGGGAAGGAAGAGGAGGAGGCGAAGGAGGAGGGACAGAGGAAGGGAAAGAGGAGGACGATGCAGAGGTAGCGTTGTAAGGTACATGGATAGCCTAAGGGAGACACTGAAAGCCGGAAAGGAGGACAAAGGAGGAGGCATGGAATGTTTCACTCCGGACTCCATAGTAAGGGGCGTCCTAAGTAACCACGAAACGATGTCAATTAGGAAAACTGTATGAAATCAATTGAGGCTTTTTATTATAATATTTAATTATGCAATCAATTGCACCTTCTTGTTTATGCTCAGTACAGTGCGACCACTCTACATTTTCTGAAATCCCAAGCTTTTGCCAGAAAAATCCCAAGATTGCTCAAATGGGTACCAACAAATCCCAAGTTGCTGAAAAGGAAAATGTAAGATGAAATATGAAATGCATTCAAACAATCACAATTATTCACATAAATGCCGAGCTAAGAACTGGCAAAGAAGAAAAACGGAGTATAACATTGAATTAACAAATTACAATGTTTACACGTAACAAATTATAATAAAAGTCTTTCAGACTTTTCTCACTGAGCGAGTTTTTTATAATCTCATTCGCTGCCGCTGTTGAAAGGTATGGTAAAAACTAGTCTGTAGATCTTAGAAAAATCCCAAGATTGCAATGCAAAATCCCCAGATCCCAAGTCGGACCCCCCAAGGAGTGGTCACGTTGGCTCAGTATATCTCTGAGGAGCCAACTCTCTGCAGCAAATCCTCGTTGCCAGTAACATACACATAGAACTTCTCACAAGAAACATTCTTCATATTCGTCATATTGTACTTTTTTCCTTCATCATGATTCATGTGCGTGTAAAGTCGTTAAAAACTGTCAAAAAATAATAGCCAATAGCCCAATGCAACAAAGATGCAAAAAGCAAAAAGCAGGACTTTTCCATGTTTTTAGATTTGTCTGACGGACAGAGGACATGAGACCAAAAAGGAGGACATGTCCTCCTTTTACCGGACGTCTGGAGACCTCTGCCGCAGAGGAGAATGAAAAGAAGGAATAGAGATGGGAGAATTAAATTAGGATGAGGAGAAGAACGACAATGGCGGTGATGATGACGAAGGGAAAGAAGAGTAATAAGAGGAAAAAATTGGAGGAGGAAAAGCTGATGGAGGAAATGTACCTTTAATATAGCGCGTCTTAACTGCCTTTAAAATGCGCTGCATTACCTTGAAAATGCCGTTGTTTCGTTTTACAATGAGTCTTCGATTTATTTACCTGCTTATTTACGATGCATCGGATGAACCGGTTCTACAACATTTACATGAGTCCCACAATGGTAATAGATCCGCTCTAAGAGACGTTAATGACCAGAAAAACACCGGTCAACCGAAGCTGGAGGAACTATGGTCGCTGGAATCTATAAATTAAGACGAAAGCTGAATCCATTTCCATTTCCAGGCTGCAGTTTCATCCTTCCACCGAAACAGCTCCTCGATTCGGAGACGATGTAATTAGTCCCAGAGTCCAAGACACCGGATGAGGGCCAGGGTCATCACCATGGCAACCTGGGCTCAGTCTAATGGACAGAGAGTTCTGATGGAGTCATTACCGGAGTTGATGCTTCTAGGAACATAAACACGGCTCCTGTGTCCGTCGCCATTGCATTACTTCTATGATCTCGAAATCCCGTTGTAATGCAACCGACGAGAAGACAAGAAGACAACCCACAGACACTATCAGTCTATCACCCACGGAAACACTACCACCCACGGAGACACTACCACCCACGGAGATCCGACCACCCACGGAGACAGGACACCCACGGAGATACGATCACCCATGCAGACACTATCAGTCTATCACCCACAGAGACACTACCACCCATGTAGACACTACCACAGACGGGGACACTACTATATCCACGAAGCATTTACCTCTACAAATATATAGACACTACCGCCCATTTAGACAATATACCACAACACAGACACGACCATCCACGAAGACACTACCACCCGTGTAGACTGTAGACACTACCACCCATGCAGACACTACCACCCATATAGACACTATCAACCACGGAGACCCGACCCCAACGGAGATACGATCACCCACGTGGACCACCCGCATGCCGATAGAGCTTACATCACCGTTACTCAGCATCGCGTTTATTTTGACGTTTAAAAGAGAAATACTGATTTGCATAAGCCGCGCCTATCTGTCCGCTGTCATAAACCCCATCTTAGGAGTCGATTTTCAGGATGAACCCATACAAATTGAACGCCATAACAAAGTAAATATCGCCATGGCAACGACGGGCGTTGTCAAGGCGCGTTTACTCTGGCGGAGCTTAGCATTCCATCGGCTAATGAACACTTTGGGCCGAGGGAAAGAAGTCGCCGCCGACGAAAGAAACCGTGAGAATAAATCCGAGACATAAAACATCTTTTCTGCGAACAAAATTTGTCTCTCTTAGCGGAGGACATCAATTTACCCAACCGTGGCCCATGATTCAGACATAAACCATCATCTATTCACATACAGGCTTAGCTATGCAGGCAGATATAAAGGAATGCATGTGGGCGCGTGTGTGTTGGTGTGTGCGCGCCCGCGTGTGTGTTATATAAAGTACTGTAAATAAGTCAGAGACATATTCAGGCCAAAGTATGCACTATGCCAACATATGCTGACGCATTATGTACAATGTGGAAAGTTTATTTTCGTGCATGGAATATATACATCGCCTCTTGGTGCCTCGGACTCGAACTGCTGCCCAATACCGCGTTTATGCGTCTGCTGTTGGTCCTTTGCTCTGGAACGGTCTTCCCTCGACGACTCGCTCTATGATCTTAACTGGTGATACTTCTGTCTCTGCCCGTACTCTAAAGACTTCTTTTCTCTCGAGGCTTTTCGCACTAGGATTAATTCCTACTGTGAGAGGCGCTTTAGAAATCTTAAAATATAATACAATAGGTCATGGCTATAATAAAAGAATATATATATATATATATATATATAAAATATGGGAACAGGACTTTACCCCCGGACATAACCCCCCTGCCATTACCCATCTGCCATTACCATCATAAGTAACTTAAAAGATGTATTGGGAGGGTCAGGGCTCGACCCCAGCTCTTTCATGGCATGATTGTTCCACCTCTTACAACATGGATTGTAGAAAATTTTATTTCTTGGCTTATGGCTGGCCGACGTGGTAAAACCACTGGACTAAAAACGAAATGAAGTTTAGAAACATTGTTCAAAATTATTTAAAAAAATTAAAGTGTAATAGTTGTGTAAATTTTGTTTTCTGTTTTTTACACACACTTATTAAAGTGTGTGATCACTTTAATTCTTGTTTGCAGTGTAAATAAATTTAAAGAGGGAAATAAAATACCTCACGAGTCGTCAGTCGTTTCATATGCAATGTTTTAACAGCATTAGGTTTTGACCTGCATTCGTATAATTTGGTAATCTATAAAATTGTCGACCCCAGCTCTTTTTCTACAGCTAAAGCACTGTGCAGTGTATACATATGGAAGAACATTTATATATGACTGCATATTTTGACGGATTCTATTTGTGTAGCAAATATGCATTGCATTTAATTATCAATCAATCAATCAATCAATCAATCAATCAATTAATCAATCAAATCTCTTTTATTGAAGCCAAATGAAAAAAAACACATAACATTTCAACATAAAGTATCAGGATTGGCCGCAAGAGGAGTCCCAAAAGGGATCAAGATCCCGCTAACTAGGGACACCTAGAACAACATTTCAGAAATATGAATTAGCTAAATCCTTGATAAACAGTGCAATATCAAGTTTCGTACAGCAATGCAAACAGTATAGTACATATTACACAGTAAATGATTAACTCGATTCAAAACACTATGAAAATATAAAGAAAAACCGAAAACCTTAACTAACAGTGAAAAAGAATATCCGGCAGGGTAGGTTATAGCTAATTTCCATTAATCAGGTAGGCATGCAGCATTTTTTTAAAGTGCCGTAGGTGGAGGGCACAACGTATGTGAGAGGGAAGCATGTTCCAGGTTGTGGAGCCAACAGATTTTATGGAGAATAAGCGAGTATTGGTGTGTGCGTATATGGGGCGATAAGAGTTAAAGTTTCTGGTGTAGTGAGTATGAACATCGGATCCTAGATGAAAAAATCCCTTAAAACATGCTGGAAGTAAACCATGTTCATAGCGGTACATAAATAGGCCAATCTGTAATGTTCGAATCTGCTCTAGTTTAAGTAGCTTCAAGTCAGTAAATAGTGGTCCAGAATGAACGTATATAGGAACTCCCGCAATGATACGAACTGCACGTTTTTGCAATAGAATTAATCTCCGTAGTCTAGAATCATAAGTAGATGCCCATACCATATTACAATAAGTAAGATAGGGGTACACCAACGAGTAATATAATTTTAGGCGTATGCAGGAGGGCAATAAGTATGCAGTTCGAGTTAGAATACCAATGTTTTTAGCAATTTTGTTAGAAATAGTTTTTATATGTTCCTTCCAGGTCAAATGTTGGTCCACGTGAACACCTAAAAATTTAGTAGAGGTGACTTTGGTAATAGGAATGCCATTGATGGATAATCTTAACGAGTCATCCGAGGGACCCATTTTCCTATGGGATTTGAATAGTATGAAGTTTGTTTTATCTAGGTTAAGGGTTAGTCTATTAGCAGAAAACCAGTCCGCCACTAGAGTAAGCTCTGTATTTATGACCTGAGTAAGGGTTTGCAAAGAACTGTGAGAGTAAAAAACGTTGGTGTCGTCTGCAAATAAAATAAAAAACATGATTGGTGATACATTGGGAAGGTCGTTTATATAAATGAGGAACAGTAAAGGGCCGAGGTTAGATCCCTGTGGCACTCCATAGTCAATTGCTCTTAAGTCCGAAAATGCACCATTACAACATGACGATTTTCAAAATAACTAGTAAACCATTTTAGTTGCTCGCCTCGTATTCCATAATTTTGTAGTTTTTTAAAAAGAATTTTATGATTTACAGTATCGAAGGCTTTGGCTAAATCGAAAAAGATTCCTATTGAGTATTCCTTTTTTTCTATAGCATTTGAAATTTTGTCCTGCATACTTAGGAGGAACATAAAGGGGAATGCCCAGGTTGAAAGCCATGCATGTTGCGTTTGGAATATTATACCTGATTTTTCAACAAAATTATAAAGGCGATTATACATTAACTTTTCGTAAAATTTAGAGAAATAAGGGAGAATAGAAATAGGCCTATAATTTGTTACATTATCTTTTTCACCTATATTTATAGTTATCATGGATATATATAGAGGCAATGTGTACAGTACATATGCAGAAGCTGAGCGGTTTCTGTTAAGAATTTGTTTACTTAATTCTGCATGTTTTCTGATTTGGAGTTGACATGGCATATAGAAGCTATCATCAGCACTCTGTAAGATGAGGTCTCTGTTTGTCTTCCTAATCTGGGATATCCACCCATGACTGCAATATCATCTGTGCGCTACACTACCTGTGTGGCTTAATTATTTGTCCAGTATCTTTAGATGAGCTTACGGAGTCTTTGGCAGTCGATGCATGCATGCGTGCATGATAAGCATATCATTATGTAGAGAGAGATGTCGCAGCTCGTTAGCTTCTGATATTAAGTTGCACGCATATAATATGAGGTAGGCTATATTGTTACAAGCAAGAAATTGCTATTGCCTAAGAATATCTATTGTACGACAAATACAATACCTTTGACGAGTCCCTGTTGAAGAGCGTTGTCTGTGACAAGCATAAAGAAACCCTCACCCACGCATACACACACAGACACAGACATATATACACAGACACATACAGACACACATATACACACACAAACCCATACAGAACCACACAGACACAAACACAGACGCACGCAGACACACACACAGACACATGCGCAGACACACACAGACACACACATACACATACACAGACACACAGACACACACAGACACATACACAGATACACAGACTCAAAAACACAGACACAGATATACACAGACGCACAAACAGACACACAATGTAACCAAACGTCCATTACATGCGGAGTGAATGAATGAATGAAATGAATGAATGAATGAATGAACTAACGGATCACACAAGCAGTCATCTACACAGAAAGACCAATATACGATTTGTCAACGAGGTTGGCAAAAAGATAACAATGGACCGACAACCAAATACAGTATAATAATAGTTACACATCAAAACTTAGAGATTGGCATTCTCCACTCCCAATTTAGCAATTGACTCAATTGAAGAGGCGAGTGAGTGAATGAGCGAGTGAGTGAGTGAGAATAGAAACACGGATATCGTAGATAAAAACATCAGTGTCTGTTTACTATTAGAGCTGAGAAGATGAAAGTGATTAAAAACGACGTTTTCTGAATTACATGAAAAATTCACGACCATAAATGTCTCCCAGTTGACAGGCCCTGATAAAGACAAACAAGGCAGACAGAAGGAGAGAGACAGGCGGAGAGAAGGAGAGGCAAAGAGACGGACTTAGAGATATACACACAGACAGAGGGACATCCATAGACGAGATAACCAGCCTAGGAGCTTATTCCATGAGTTTGTGCTGCCACCATGCGGCGGTCATTTGGGGCTGAATGCATATCTTCCCTGGAGAGACTGTTGTTTAATGGACATCACGAGGGATATTAAGACTTATAATCACGGCTCATTCGGAATCGTTTCATCGATTTCAAAGGCCATTGATTCATAGATCTCTAGGCAATATCATTTGCGGGCGATCAATCGATCAAATAATTTAAAACCTTTTGTATTCGTCATATTATTATTGTCGATTTATGTAGCTCCTCTACAGAACAGAAGCGCCATCTGCCTGAGTGCCCCATTATGTTGCTTTTTGCCTTGGTATGACTTCTGCATGCCATGTAAATAATTATGTATGAATAGTATGGCACTAAAGCCAGACGTCAATACTTGAATCAGAGTGAGTACCGAATACTTGCTAGGTATACGGTTTGAAATTTATTAAAAGAGGGCAACCCATTTATTTAATGTCTTCTAACGAAGCATGGTCATGAGCTTGTAATCGTAATCGTAATCATAATCGTAATTTCGAGATTTCTACAGCGCACAAAAAGTGAAATCGCGGGAACCAGCTAATTCACAGGTCAAAAGTCAACCGACTGATTCGCACGCACGGCACGAGTAACCCAACTTGAGGAGATTCTTGGGGTACCAATCTACCGATCAGGGGGTGCCCAGAGAGTGTAGAGGTTAACATGCTGGACTGTCAATTGAGAAGTCGAAGGTTATAATCCGCAGGGCAGAAATTTGATTCAAGATTTCTGCTCCATCTGCACCCCTAGCCAACTCAGCTATAATGAGTACACTGACCTACACTGTTGGTGAGAAGATGAGGCGGCGAGCGAGAGGACTGGCCACCCGCCCTCATATGCCGAGGCCAAGAAAATGAAGTCGCAAACATTTCACATTCATGGCTGGCTCAGGGCTAGATGAAGGGACTGCTCTTCCTCTTCGTATACCGATCAATAAAGGACTGAGTGTGCGCCATCTGGCGTGGCATGCTTCTGACGGTCATCCCTCCAAATACTAACCCTGCTCGATCAGTCTTAAGTTCACTACATACGCCAGCGTTGAATCAACTAAACGAAGCGGCCGCGTGAGAATAATCCATTGAGTACATACATATTTTATGAATTGGCGTTTCACATTCATGCTTAGCTGGCAGGAAGGGAATGCTTAAATGATGAATTCGTGTAGGGCATAAAGGGCGGACGACCTCTGAACTCGACTGACGGATGAAGGTTAACCATCTGCCCAACTGTTGTATCGTTAGAATGAGCAACGACTTAATCGGCTGAACCTACATCATATCTCTCTCTAGATCTCCTGTTTATCTCTCTCTCTCTCTCTTTGCAGATTTCTCTTTTGTCTGTGTTTCTGTTTATTTGTTTGACTGTATGTATATATATATATATATGTCTGTATATATATGTATGTATGTATGTATGTATGTATGTATGTATGTATGTATGTATGTATGTATGTATGTATGTATGTATGTATGTATGTATGTACGTATGTATGTATGTATGTATGTATAAATGTCTTCTATCTCACAGTCTCTGTGCATGCCTCAGTCTCTCTGTCTCGCCGTCTCTCTGTCTCACTGTTTCTGTCTCGCTGTCTCGTTGTCCTGCTGTCTCTCTGTTTTTATGTCTCTCTCTCTGTCCTATCTCCTTACTTTTTCATTCGTTTATGCCAAGTAAAAATCGTATCATTTTCCTCAGTCAATGGTTGATTTATGGAAACATTCGAACACATGGAAGTATGTGCATTAAGTGTGCATCTATATTTATATAGCGCATTTCGTAGATTCCCATCTATTACGGCCGCTCCTAGACTTACTCGTTCCACTGATGTAAATAGTATTTAGTTCGACAGCATCAGATCTATCGGAGTCAACCAGTTCGCCCTCTCGTCCCAATTATAATGCACATACCATGTTGCCTGAGGTTCAAATCTTAAACCCTGGGGTCCAGTCAAAGCTGCCCTCAAACAGTTGTTCATTGCACGCTGATGCATCGCTTCTGAAACAGAAACGATTCTGAGAGACTCCTACATGTATACACGATCGATCTGACAGATACTGAACGGACGTTTACAGCGCGTGGTCAAAATGCACGGCGTGAAATGACGGTTCCCTTGAGCATATTTGGGCATTCGAGGAACTGTTTCAAGTGCGTGTAGTTTAGTCTCCCAGTCTTTAGTGAATGAACCCTGAGGCAGTTCATTCAATCTGTTTACGACCGTTCTGAACGATGTTGCACTGGCTTCCATTGAAGACTCTTAAATGGTTACGGTTGAGAATCCTCAACGATCATTTTGGGAATTCTATTCCGTTAGCGTGCAGAACCGATTCATAGGTGCATGCATCGATTGGAATCGTGACATGGTGACTCTACGATGATGCCAGGAAAGTAGGTCTCTGTGTCCATGCAGGCGTCACAAAGTATACGTCACAGAATATACGCTAAAGTATAGGGAACAAAATGTACGTCACATAGTATACTTTACAAAGTATATATCACGATCGATATAAGGAACAAAGTGTACGTCACATAGTATACGTTACAAAGTATATATCACGATCGATATAAGGAACAAAGTGTACGTCACGTAGTATACGTTACAAAGTATATTGCAAGACTTGTTGAGAATGCTGTCTTCGTTTACCATCAAGACGCCATTTCAGAGCAGACGACAATCGATGGGCCGCGAAATATAAAATCGTCATTGCATAAAGCTTCCAATCCTTAGAGACTCTTCAAGAAATTTCCATCCGGTCAGAGAACTTCTCTACATGTACGGTAGACAGATACGCGGTCTTGCAGTCAGAGGCGCGTTTACCAGTAGGCGCACTAGGCGCGCGCCTTGGGCCCCCAAATCTCAGAGGGCCCCAAACGAATGAAAATATTTTTTTCCAATTATAACAGAAATAACGTTTTTGAATTTTTTAAAATTATTTAGAGATAACCTATTTTCTATTTTTAGAGGGTAGCATTCACATAAAAGTATATAAGACCTATTGTAATTTATAATTGTTTTGTTCATTTGGGCTAATTTTTTGCAAAATAACATAAAACTTGTTAGCAACAAACTTTTGCGCAAAATAACATCAAACTTGCTAGCAAGTTTGACGTAAAAGGCATTTTAGCGGTAAAATTAGAGGTAAAAGTGCATTTTAGCGTATTTAATTATTGACCATTAGGATACATGTGCTTCAGCCATCGTATTTCTTACATTGTGGCTTCAGCGTTGGACGAATACTAGTTGAATTGACGAAAAGAATTCTTGCTAAATAGAAGTGGGATTGGTGAAAATAATTTTTGCTTCAAAAGAAGTGGGATTGATGAAAAGAATCTTGCTTAAATAGAAGCTAGATTGATGAAAAATAATTCTTAATTAAATAGAACTTGTAATGATGAAAAATAATTCCTGCTTAAATAGAAGCTGGATCGATGAAACGAATTCTTGCCTTAATATAATAGCTGGATCGATGAAAAGGATTCTCGTTAAAGTAGAAGTTAGATTGAAGAAAAATAATAATGCTACAACGGGGTAATAGTTAAACTACACTTTAACCAAGACTGATGCAAAAGACAGCATTGGCCATTCTCCGTCTTCCACAAATGTAAATGTGTCGTTGCAACAAACAAGTAGGCCTACTGTAGCCTACACTTATAAATTTCCTGCGTTTTCTTTTTACTAAAATCAATAACTTCACATTCCTTGAAAATAACTTCTATAACTAATCATAATTACAGCGGCAATAACACTCACAAAAACGGCTTCAACATCATGGGTTTTTGCACATGATAGGTGCTCAGTCTGCAAACGTCTACACTCCTCAAGCTTAGAAGGGCCCCAAAATTGTTTGCGCCTAGAGCCCCGTTTTCTGTAAACGCGCCTCTGCTTGCAGTGGAATCCGACTCGAATCTATGTCCCCGTAATTATATGTGTGTGTTTTGTGTGCTGGTGTTGGTGTGTGTGTGTGTGTGTGTGTGTGAGTGTGTGTGTGTGTGATGTAACGTCTTGTATACATATATGTATTATATGAAGGCGTATAGACTATGGAGTCGCCTCCGACGGTCGCTTTTTAACTCACGACGAACGCAAGATGGCAGAAGTGTTGTCGTTTAAGTACTGCATCGATCGAATGATCATATATATATATATTATATATATATATCATTATATATATAGATGTGTGTGTTGGCGATTTATGTATAACTAGTATATATCTGTGTGTATGTGTGCGTGGTGGACAGGCTCAGCAGGAACCCTGAAAAAGCTGGCAAACGTGGGCGGCATCGCCGCCTCTGATACCACAAGATAGTGGATATCACAGCCAGTCCTAAGCCTGGAACTCTCTTTAAGAGAGAAGTGCGAAGGTCGAACGGATGGGTGCAGATACTCCGTTCGTAAAGAAAAAATACGTATGAAATCCAATGCAAGCATTGGACTCCAAACGGGCCTCGGCCCATGGATCTGATGTAAGCGTTGGACACCTACGGGCCTTCGGCCCATGGATCCTGATGATGATGATGATGATGTGTGCGTGAATGTATGATAAATGGAGTGACTGCTGGTGACTGTTTGCTTCCATTCACTTACTGTTGTCCAATCCAAGCCAGCACTGGAACTTGTATTCTTTAAAAGGATGGTCTGAAAGATCAGCATTAAAATAAGTTGTTGGCTGTCATCAACTGTGCTCGGTTTATGGTTCCAGAAGCATTCGTTTGGCAGGCATCATGAGCAGTTATTCCGGCTTGTAAAACCATCATCATCGTCCTTCAGCATCATCTGCAACATCATCATCACCCTCATCAGCATCTTGTTCCTCAAAATCATCATCATCATCATCATCATCATCATCATCATCATCATCATCATCATCATCATCATCATCATCATCATCATCATCTGCATCTTCATCAGCATCTGCATCTGCATCTTCATCAGCATCTGCATCTGCACTGTTATCATTACTATAATTATTGTCATTGTTGCTGTTTTATTATTATTATTGTTATCATCATCATCATTATCATCATCATCATCATCATCATCATCACTGCTGTTGTCGTCGTTGTCGTTGTTGTTGTAGGTAGCACAGGCAGGAGACTCAGACAGTCAGACATTGATCGAAGGTAAGCTAGATACAACGAGATAGGGTAGCGCAGAGACACAGAAACAGCCACAGGAAGAAAGATAAAGAGTCAGAGAAACGCAGACAGACAGACAGACAGACAGACAGACAGACAGACAGACAGACAGACAGACAGACAGACAGACAGACAGACAGACAGACAGACAGACACAGACAGACAGACATGGGGATAATAAGCAGCAGCAATCAAAGCAGAGGGTTAGGAAGTCATTCTTTGGTCTTCTTCTGGCGTCTACTTCGCATGCGACCGAAGAGATCAAAGCAAACGTAGACTAGACCCGGATTAGGACCGGATTAAGGGATTAAAGACGTCCTGACATCTGTCGGATTAGCACCGGATTAGACTCTACATTGACTTCTGACGACTCGGCATTGACTCGTGTCTAATCAAGGGGCGATGGCGCTTCTGTTGCTGCTGCTTTGCTATCGTAGATCAGAAGATCTAAGCAGCGCCATCTACATGTATGGACTGCCATTTGCAATCTCTTACAGAGAGCGCTGGTGACGCTAAAGACTCCCTGAAGGGACCAGAGACTCGATTTTATAAACTGGTGCCTCTTGGAACCATTCGTCTTTGGAAAGTATTTAGAATCTAATGATGCGCATGATGCGTCGGACGATGGGAATTAATTATTTAGCGCTCGTTGATTTAGGCGTTTGATCTAAGATGAGAGGAGTATATTTCGATCACTCATTCATTCTCAGAATTTATATATAATATAGAGCCCCTACTAGCAACTTACTCAGATCGGCATACGGACAATTAGCCCCCACGTCCAACAAACCGCCCCCGGAAAATTCGCTCCTAACATTTCGGCCATGGGAAATTTTTTCCTATCCGTGAAGAAAAAAAATATGACACGATACGTTAGAGTAGATGAATCATAAAATTGACTTTAAACACTGCAAATGCCTAGACAATGCGTCGTATTATTGTCGCGATTCTTTGAAATAGTCTCATACCTTTTGCATCGGTATGTATGTTTGTATGCATGTAGGCTTTATATGTATGTAGTATGTACTTTATGTATGTATGCATGTATGTGTGTTGTGGCGTGTTAGTCTGAAGAGAAACAGCTTAAGAGTGCTGAGTTTAGATAAAACAATATTTATTATCTATTTACACACAAAATTATGCTTAAAACAGAACGGCAGAACATCTGAGAGCGTCAACACGTAGCACCAACGTCAGTCCAAACGAACCACGAGGCATAAAACAATACCTCTAACGCAGAGTTTAAAAATATACAAGTGTCATCCCAGAAGGAGACCAAAGAAGCAGCTGCATAGACGACAGACTGGGCCTGACTGGCGCTAAAAAAGGATAAAAATCCAATCTGAAGTCTACATGCTGTACGGTCATATATATGTATAGCCAAGGTATTAGGCCTAGTATAAGTTCTGACGCCAAACGCATTAGGCGTGCCACTCATCCTTTCTAGACCAACGTGCTATGTTCTCACGCCTGTACATAATATGTGTGATGTATGTATGTGGCTAGTTATATATAATATTTCTTGAATGATGTTCTCATCCTAAGACCATTTATCCGAGGAGGAGTTGGCAAATTTTCCAGATTTGAGCGAATAAGGCGAGAATTCCGCAAATCATTTCGAACCACGATGGTAGTATCAACTGTTGGTCAATACTATGATAAAATTTTAATACTGTTCATTACAAAACACTATAATACAGTAGAATATTATTCCACGTGCAAAATTTAATAAATCCTTTGCAGAGGAGGAGGTAAGGTTTCAGCTTATAAAGCAAAGGCATCCAGATCTTATAAGGTGTAAACCTGGGTGTCTTTCCTCTGCAGCGTTGGCACTTGCAGTCACATTGCAAAGCTGTGACTGTGAATACTTAGGCCTACAGCAAAATCCTCAAAGATTTCTTTACAGGATTGACAACAAACAAGCTGACACATCTCCAAACAAATTGTACGGTCTGTATGTATAAGTGAGTCTCCTTCGCCGTATATGGTTTCTCTGTCTGCGACGATTTTAGGAAGACAATCAGACAGACTATGAGAGAGAAAGATAGCAGACGGCGTAACAGAGAGAGAGAGAGACAGAGAGACAGGCAGACACACAGACAGACAGACACGCACAGACAGACAGAGAGAGTGAAAGAAGAGGCAGACGGAAGAGGATTAATTTCGTTGTGTTTCTGAGGACACTGACCGGAACTAAATTGCGTCGTCGTCGTCGTCGGTCAGTAAGTGGATTTCTGTGGCGCCCGCTGCTCAGAGTCAACCGGATATGCGCATGATTGACGTTGCGTCACATCCGCATCCAGCAAAGAGTCAACAGACAACGACTAAGATGCGGAAAGGCTAAGGACCTCCTCACGTCAAAGAAAAGATTAGGACAGGAGGAGGGAGAAGGAGAAGGTGGAGGAGGAAGAGGAATGGAATGAGGAGGAGGAGGAGAAGAGGAGGAGAAGGAGAAGGAGGAGGATGAGGAGGAGGAGAAGGAGATGGAGGAGGAAGGAATGAGGAGAAGGAAAAGAGGAGAAGGAGGAGAAGGAAGAGGAAGAGGAGAAGAAGGAGAAGGAGAAGAACAAGGAGGATGAGAAGGAGAAGGAGGAAGGAGAAGGAGAGAAGGAGAAGGAGAAGGAGGAGGAAGGGAAGGAGGAGGAGGAGAGGAAGAATGGGAGAAAGAGGAAGAAGAAAAAAGAAGGAGGAGAGTGAGAAAAGGAGAGAGAAGAAGGAAGAGAGAAGATCGAGGAGGATGCGAAAGAGAAGGAGAATGAGGAGGATTAGGAGAGAGGAGGAGGAAGAAGGAAGAGGAATGCATGAAGAAGGATTCATTCATTCAGAAGTGGAGGAAGATATAGCGCCCCTTCAAGGTTACTACTCAGGAGGGAGAGGATGATGAAAGTGAACATTTGTGTATGTATTTATGTACGTACGCCTTTAAGTGTGTATACGTTGTGAAAATTACTACTCAGGAGCGCATGTATACGTATGTGTGTAAACCCTTATGCATGTACGTGTATATATCTATGTACGAATGAATGTAGGAATTGTGTCCGTGTCATAATGTGTTGAGTACTAAAGCAGGAAATTCTTTGACGTACGATGTTGAAAAGGTCATCTAGCGGTCTTTATGTCTTCATGTTCCGCTGGTCGTAATACAGAGATGGGTAGTAAAATCTCCCTCCTATATATGGTCTGGCATCGAGGGGCATAAAATAAAGATGGTGCCGACGGTCAAACAGGGAGACGAAAAAAATGCCCACCCACTTTGATGGACATACCACACGCATTTCTCCTAAGACGAATGTCTCATAACAGCACAGGTAATAGCGCGGCGAGAAAGCTTCCATTCATGTCTTATGTGAACAGCTACTGTTGTTTATAATTAAGGTTTTTGCAGTACCTTAAGCTAACATTGAGATGCCATAGGTATGAACTGTGAACAATTTCATGTTCTCAGCCTCAGCATATAAGGTCGGATGGCCAGGCCTTTCTCGCCTTCCCACCGAAAGTGTACATCATAGCTAAGATTGTATCCATTCATGTGTGTATGTATGTACTATGTATGCTGCAATGCATGTGTGTATGAATTTCTTCATTTACGTGTGTATGTATGTACTGTGTATGTATGCATGTGTGTGTATGTGTGTATGCATGTGTGTCGATTTATGTATTGTATTGTATTGTTGTTTAGAAATTTATAACGTAAGTGTCTCACAGTATGTAACCCAATCAGAAGCGCATGCATGTATGTATGTGTGTGTATGTGTGCATGCATGTGTGTATGTATCTATTGTGTATGTATGTCTTTATGCATGCGCGTATATTTTTTATGTTTGTATGTGTGTATGTATGTATGGAATGAAGGACTTTTATGTCTATATATGTATTTATGCTGTTGTGTATGTATCTGTTTATGACATGTTGTATATGTATGTAAGCATGTGTGTCTGGCATGTATGTGGGCATGAATTCGCTGCCTAGTGCTGTCCAGTCAGTCAGTTCAGATAAAAAGACAGATTCGTCTCTTTCAGATTATTTACCACACCTAATCTGACTCTGTGGTCTTCTCGTTGACCTTTTGACCTTCGACGGAGATTTTGCGGACTCCAGAAAAACACTTCGCTGCGTAGATCGAAAAGGAAGAAGAAATATGAGGAGTACAAGTAGATGAAGATAATAGAAAGAAGACCAAAATGAAGAAACGAGGAAGAAACGGTGTTAGTAGTAGGTGAGGTAGTGGTAGTAGTGGTGTTGTAGTTAGTAGTAGTAGTAGTAGTAGTAGTAGTAGTAGTAGTAGTAGTAGTAGTAGTAGTAGTAGTAGTAGTAGTAGTAGTAGTAGTAGTAGTAGTAGTAGTAGTAGTAGTAGTAGTAGTAGTAGTAGTAGTAGTAGTAGTAGTAGTAGTAGTAGTAGTAGTAGTAGTAGTAGTAGTAGTAGTAGTAGTAGTAGTAGTAGTAGTAGTAGTAGTAGTAGTAGTAGTAGTAGTAGTAGTAGTAGTAGTAGTAGAAAAGTAGTAGTAGTAGAAGTAGTAGTAGTAAAAGCAGCATCAGTAGTAGTAGAAGAAGGAGGAGGAGGTGGAGGAGAAGGAGGAGGAAAAGGTAGAGAATATTGAAAAAGAGAGCGGGAAGAAGAAAGAGAGAAACGAAAGCATCAGCAGCCCCGTATACCAGAAATCCCGATAAAACCCTATTTAGCGGAACTTTTGATGTACATACTCTATTGCACTTTCCCCCAAATCGTCTCTTGCAGTCTTGTTTCGAGACAGACAACATACAGCCCATATTCGCCTCCAAAAGGCTCCCATATAAGTCTACAGTGGCGCTATAAAAGTCTTCGTATAATACATTACACGGCAGAGCAGAGCGACATGGAGAGCTCTTTGACTCCTGCATGGCAGACTCTACAGACGTGGAAACCTAAGCCATAAAAGGACAGAGGCCAATAAATTCCACTTTCGCCACTCTTCCTATATCCATCGACGCTTGCTGTCCGTGCCAATGCAAAGAGGGAATCGTAAATACATGTATTCTGCGCGTCTCCTGCGTATCCACACAGTACATGGAACAGAGTAGGACCAGTGCAGCCAGGAGCAGCAGTCGAGGCAACGATGGCCCAAGACTCATAAACAAGCCAAGTCCCAGACTGCTATTCAGCAAAAATCCAATGGGTAAACATTCGGACGCTAACAACGTTTTACGCGGCGTCTGTTCGCCTTGCACACGGCGCACAACAACGACGACGTTCGCCATATTTCAAGCGAGATTTGCTGATCCCGTATACGAAGAGTTTTCGCCTTTTGTCGGCTGATACCCTTTACATATTATTCATTGTGTTTCTCTGTATTTTACATATTTAATTTTTCATGCGAGATTTGTTTTTCAGAGATGAAATTGCGGCGTTATCGCCGATGTCTTTTAATAACTAATAGGCTACTACGATAACAGGACGATTTATATAGCACATTCGCCCGGCCGGGGCCTAAGAAAAAAGCTATACGTGATACATATCATAGTTTTAAAAGTGAGCGATTCTTATCTCCAGAGATGGCGCATACATACTATACTCGGGTTTCTGTGTTTTTTATAATGAACAGTTAATTATTTCTCGTTATCGAGGTACTTGTGCGACTCCCAACCGCCGTCTGATCTTCCCGCTGTCGAGGCTAGGGAAATGAAGCAGATGGTGATACATTTATACAAACACGCGCATATATATACACACACAAATATATTTATGTACAAAATTGTACGTACAAATATTATGTGTGCATATATGCATATGTATATAGATAGTAGATGTGATGCACTTTATATGCATGTGTGTGTGCGTGTGATTGTGTGGTGTGTGTATGTGTATGTATATACAGTGTGTGTGTGTGTTTGTGTGTGTGTGTGATTTGTGGAGTAATGTTTGAGTAAGGTTGAAGCGAGAGATTGAGAAACTGCAGTAGAGAAGATACCGTGGGTTTGAGTGCATGGCACGAATACTAAACATGACATGGCGTCAGACATTCATTACAAATCCTCGGCTTCGTCGTGGCATCTAAACTGCAGGCTGACTCCATCCGCTGATATAATTATATAGACATAACTATATACGTAGTATATCAATGTGCTGTGAGGCGTGCTTGATTGCATATATATATATATATATATATATATATATATATATATATATATATATATATACAGAATATATGTATATGAATACATGCCAAATTAGAATACAAGATTCTATCGAAGATAATTCTCTAGCGTTATTGTCAATATAACAATTGTAATCTTCAGAAAGCAACGGTCTGTAGAAACCAATTCCATAATGTTTGCAGGAGAGAACGTTTTTAGGCTTTCCAGTGGGAACGATATTCAGTCGTAAATGGCGATTAAGACACGCTGCATCATCGCCGAGTTAGTGAGCGAGTGAGGGAAGAAGACATGAAGATATCTAAGACAGACAGACGACAGACAGACAGAGAGAGACAGAGAGAGACAGAGAGACAGACAGACAGAGGGGAGAAGAGAGTAGGGAGAGAGTGAGAGAGAGGAAGGGATGGAGGGAAGAAGGATGGAAGGAAGGAAGGAAGGAAGGAGAAACAGACAAACAGGGAGGCGGAGAGGGGAAGAAAGCTACATGGGAGAAACAACAATTAGTGGGTCAGACTATCCTTCAGCAAATACGAGTTGTGGGAAATTAGAAGGAGCTGTTCGCTGACAACCCTCTCTCTATCTGTTGACGGCGGAGGATATCATGCAGTGAACTGCAATGGCTGATGGTCACTGACCGGGACAACGCGGACAACCTACGCTGCCCCGACATGTTATCACCATCCGCTCTTTATGGACCAACACCGCCTTTCATAATATGTACAATTCCTATCCAAAATAACATCAAAATACCTGTTTGGGAATAATAATGTATCGATGTATGTATTTATTTATGCATGTATGCATTTCTACACGAATGCATGTTTTATGTTCATATGCATGTATGAATACATGTATGTATGAATGTATGTATGTATGTATGCATGTATGAATATATGTATGAATATACGTGTATGTATTATTGCGTGTGTATGTATGTATGTATGCATGTATGTATGTATGTATGTATGTGCATGTATGTTGTATAAATGGGATGAAGTGTATGTTTATAAAGGGCAGTGTAGTAAGAGAAGCAGAGTACGATTGTCGTCTAAATCAGCCCAGAGTGGACGAAGGGAGGGAGGGAGGGTGCGCCGAGAGCGGATGGGGGTTGGGGGTTGGCGATCGCCTCCTTGCACGTGACCAGACTCCGGCTCTGAGTCGTACTGGACAGCGGAGGAGGACAGTGGACAGCCGCCGCTGGTCAACTGACTACTGACCACCGTCCGACGTCCGACGACGCTGGACAATGTCCATCAATTATCAATGTCCAGTGTCCACGATGGCATAAGCATCATCCACACAGCTCACTCAACAAGGATAAAAATGTTCGTATGCGTTGTACAACTTACATATAAATGTGCATGTATATAATACATGTGTATATGTATATGTATATTTATGTCTATATGTATATGTGTATTACTGTGCATATATATGTACAGACCTTGCTTTATGTTCATCGCTACGTGGAAACTTAATATTACTAAGAATAGATGTATGTGTGGATGCGTGTCAACAGGCACATATATATATATATATATATATCAACAATATATATATATATATATATCAAAAGGCATATACCAATAGGTATATATATGTAAATTTATCTACTAGCATATATATTTGTATTGAATTGAATTGAATTTATTTGGTAACAAACACATACAAACAACAACAGAAATACATTGGCAAAACGTGTTGAGGTTACCTAGGAGACCCATAAGATGCCGAAAGGTCTCGCGAACCAGAGCTTGGGGTAATAGCCATAAAGTAAAGAGCCACTCAAAACCAAAAATCGGGGTAATAATCTGACAGTACATATATGTATACTAAACAGGCAAATTCGCATGAGCAGCAGTGCAAATGGTGAGGCGCATGAGAATCGTTGATTGTTCTGCAAATACGGCAGCTGGGATTCAACAAGAGGCTCTGACATATATACATTAACAAGCGGATTTGGCTGCAGTGACTGAAAAGAGTTCATCTTGGTATTCCGGGGTTCGACGCTTGGAAACCGATGCAGTGACCGACCGTATCGGTATCTGAGTCTCATCTGTGGCGCCATATGAAGTGGCAATCTGCACTGAGACGATGTCTGATGCAAATATGATGACAGTTAGCAAGCGGATACTATTTCATCTGATTAAATGTATCTTTCGTAAGCTTGCTATAATGTCCGTACATGTATGTCTGCATGTCTGTCTGCCTGTCGACTGTCATTCAGTTTTCTGTCAGTCCGTGATGGGACGTTATTGCGTCGTTTGTCCTCTATCTACTCTGTTCGTCCATATGTCTATCTGTCTGTCTGTCTGTCCCTGTCTGTCTGTCTGTCCGCCTGTATGTCTGTGTTTTCGTCGTCGGATTCACGCTGTGTCAACTGCATCCTCCTCTAACTGACGCCTGCCATCAGAATCCGGTGAAAGGATTAACACAAACCCGACCGAGGTCATTGCTATTATATATATCCTGCTTTCGGATCCAAGACTCATTCCACGGCGCAATCCCGAAATCCAGAGTTATCCAGAACCATCGATCGACCACCACGTAGTGGACCTGAGGAGGAGGAGGAGGAGGAGGACGAGGAGGAGGACGAGGAGGAGGAGGATCTCTCCCTCCAACAAACATCGTCCACTCGATTCGTCTCATATCCGGTGAGGCATTTCTGTAGCTCCAGAACATTTTTATTCCATCTCCTGTCCGACCGTATGTTTCGGAGTTCTTGTGTTTGCTTCTGTCGCCTCCTGTCGCTGTATCTATCTTAGCCTTCAGTTCTCTCTCTCTCTCTCTCTCTCTCTCTCTCTCTCTCTCTCTCTCTCTCTTATATCTGTCTGACTGTCTCTGTTCCTACTTCAATCTTTCTCTGTCTCTGGCGCTAAATATCTGTCTCGTGAATTTTTTTATTCGTGTGAGAATGTTAGGAGCTACCTGCCGAACTCAACCTCAACAAAAAAGAAGAACCGTGGATACCATAAGCCAGCTCAAGTCGTCGAAGCCATAGACATAAATACATAGACGACGTGCTTGTATGCATATATCAGGACACATTTACTATAGCGCATTTTTAAGTACCTCATAAAAGCGCTTTTTATGTGCCACGTTTTTGGCACTTCCTGTTGATTTCTGATGCGACGTCTTTTCTTCTCTCGTTCGTTTATTGCTCTGTCTCTATCTTTAAAGTTCAGGGTCTGTCTGGATGTCTGTTTATCTGTTTGTTTATTTAGTTGTCTCCATCTGTCTACTTCTTGCTCTCGTTCTCTTTCCTGTTTCTTCCTTTGTATCTCTCTTTCTCTTGTCCACTTATGCCTAGTTCTGCGTATACTTGCCTCTCGCTGTAACTCAAATTTTCCTTTTCTCTGTGTGTCTGTCTGTGTGTGTCTATTTGTCTGTGTGTCTGTATATCTATGTGTCTATCTGTTTGTCTGTATGTCTGTATGTCTGTGTGTCTGCCTATCTCATTCAATGTCTGTTCATTTATCTCGCTCACTCTTTACTACTGGTCTCTGCCTCCGTGACTGCCAATGACTCTGTGTTTCTCTCCGTCCGTTTTTCTCTCCGTTTCTCATGATCTGTCTGTTTCGCTGTCTGTTTTTCTTTGTCTCTCTCTCTCTGTCTGTTTCTCTTTGTATGTCTGTCTGTCTCTGTCTGTCTCTGTTTCTCTCTCTTCACATACAAATCTTTCTGCTGAATGAATGGGAACTCGTACATCTATAGCGTTGTCCATTGTCCCAGAGTTTAGTCGCTGGTTTTTCCCTTCTAATCTCGGTTGCATTTAATAGTTAACGACGATCTGGTGAGAAATGAAGAAAGTCGGTGGCCATGTTCGAATCGCATCCTAGGAAACCAGTCTCCCCGCTTCTCTCTTGGAGTCTCTGTCTACTATCTATCAACAGACGTTGGTCGATAGCAAGGATATTGAACAAGAAAAAGAAGATCGATAGGTTTCAATTTCACTAGCCTGCTGTTGCTTCTGCCAATCCTCCTCCTCCTCCTTCTATTCCTCTTCCATCTCCTTCTCTTCCTCCTCCTTCTCCTCCTCCTCTTCCTCTTCCTCCTCCTCTTCCTATTCCTTCTCCTCCTCTTTGTTGCTGTCCATCATATTCCGCTATACTTATTGCTACTATTTCAGTTCGACTTATTTTACTTTTGTCGTATTTCTTCTAATGCAAGCAAGTTACTCATCTACAAACAAACAAACACACACACACACACACACACACACACACACACACACACACACACACACACACACACACACACACACACACACACCACACACACGCATGTGTACACAGTTACACACAGACATAAACACATGCACATACATACACACATACACATACACATTACACGCACACGCACACACACACACACAAATACATATGTATATACATATACATGTACACACAGTATTATACACACATACAAACGTACACTCATACATATACACAAACATACATACATAATTAAACACATGCATACACATATACTTACATTACATGTATTGTACATATACACTTACATTTGTTTATACATATACATATACTATATATATATATATGCGTAAATACATCTATATAGACATATACATATATAAGCCTACCTCCATGCGTTTTCATATACTCTTCCTCACGCACATCAACCGTTTTACTTCATCACCAACTCTTTTGATCCCAAATGCAATATATTACATTCTACAGAGCGTGTACAATTAACCGAGGTTCAAAGGTCAAGCTCTGCCTGAATTTAGCTAGGCAGTGTTTCTCTATTCGCATCATACTTACCCTGCTGTCCTTCCCTTGCGCTTTTCTCATTTTTCAATCTCCCTTTTCTCTGCCTTCTAGCTTCTTTGTGTTCAGCGTTTTTTCTCGCGTCCTTGCTTCTTAATTGTTCATTGATTTTTCTCTAACACTCCTTCCATCTTTCATCCTTCCTTTTTCAATTATTCCTTTCTGAGTGAAGACTTCTTCCCTCCTTCATTCATTCTTCTCTTCATATCTGCTTTCCATGCT